>CAJVRN010000116.1:2707500-2880000 GCA_911728415.1 Lagocephalus sceleratus
GCCCCATCAGACGCTCCAATCACTGTTAGTTTGATCCCGCTCCGCACATACAGCGACAACAGCCGCAGCAACAAGCCGGCGAGCAATCCAAATGATACGCTTCGTAATTGAGCTCGGCGGGAAGCAGCTAGCGGCGTTTTCATTTGAAATTTCCCCGGCTCTGTCACGTTGCACCTCGGCCCCCCCCCCCCGATTGGGCCGCGCTCTTGGGGGTGTCTGCAGATTCTGCAGAGACGGCAGAAAACAGCGACGCGTTAACAGGCGTAAGAGGCCGCGGCACGACAGATATTCAGGTGCCTTCCGCATTCCATCACCTTCCCCTGGAAAATTCTCCTCTCCTGATCAAAGTAGTGGCGGCACTTCACTCTCTTACTCCTCCGACAAATTCCTGAGGGTAGGCGCCATATGTCTCATTTCCAGCTCATTTCTGCTACTCCATTTATGCGCCTTTACTCTTATTTTAGAGGTTTCGCATCATCTCCCACATGGATTCTTGCACTGTTACACTGCATGTGAGTTTGCTTGGCTGTTGCAGTAAATTAGAGGGAGATTAGAGGGAGAGAGCAGCCCTGGCGAGGTGCTTTGTATGCATGTGTTTCTCTTTGTAGGCAGTTGTTTGTGCGTAGGGACGAGGCCGCTCGGGGTCACCAGAATTGACCGCAGGTACGATAACAACAGTTTTAATAAGGCCCCGTGTGCTGCAGCATCGCCTTTTTTTACATCTCCGCAGCGAGCCGTCTGCAGCGCGGAGCTGTCCACGCCGCCGACGGTCACCTGCTGAATGTCAAGCAGAAGACATAAACAGGGCCGTTCAGAGGGTTTTCAAGACCGACGCTTTCAAAGATCATAATCAGGTTGTTCACATGCAAAAGCTGGAGAAAATTATTACTGCTGTCTTAATGGGAGAGCTGAATTGATCCTTCTAAGAAGCACAAAAGTGGCTTTGATTAAATCTGGTTGATGTTAATCATATCCTCCTTGTTTCCTTCACCCATCTTTCCCCGGTTCACCCCAAATGAGCTGGGTCTTGCTCAGGGTTTCTTCCTAAATACGAGTTTTTCCTTCCACGGTTGCTTGTTTTCAGAGTCAGGCTTGAGAGAGAAGCCACGAGAGGCAATCCCGATTGTAACGGACACTATAAAGTAAAATGATTTGAACTGAATTGAATTTCAGGGCGGACACATGAATCCAATCAAAGGCCCAATTACAGATCAGAGTTGTGTCATTTCATTAGGCGCTAAGTGGCCAACAATGACACGCGTTCCATTTGGGCACTGTGCACAAGTGAAATTGACCCCTATTTACAGTTTCTCAAATAGAAACGGCTTGACTCATATTTGGGCTGGAAACTAAATGCTCTGAAAACATGCATCCACGCTGGAACATGCCTGGTGCACATGCGTGGTGTTGAGACCACCTTCGGGTTCTGCATGTCACATTAGATCTCTGCTAAATCACATCCTTGGCTGCAGCTCGTAGCGTTTTCATTCCGTCCAACGTGGCTCGTGTTGATGCTAATAAGACTGCAAAATACTTCATTTAGCCTTTGTGTAAATATTTACCATATCATGATTGACTTCTGGAGGGGCAGAGCTGCTCAGTGTTTGCTGTCCTGGAGCATAAACTCTCTCTCTCTCTCTCTCTCTCTCTCTCTCTCTCTCTCTCTCTCTCGCTCTCTCTCTCTTCATTATTATCTTAATTTTGGCTCAAGACACCTCTTGCTGCGAGCCTTCTTAGGATAATGAGCATGTGCTATAGGTGCAGCAGTGCGATTAGAGCGATCAGACGGAGATTTCCTTATTGTTAAATCTGTTTCGACACATGAAGATTTATGGATAAACTATCGTGGCAGTCTGCAGATAAGTGCTGGAACAGCACCAGTGGATTACTCCCCGTTTGGGGGCTGAGCCTTTCCTGTTTGTCAAACGCCATCTTTCCATCCTCGCTGTGACTCTGAGACGTACGTCAAAGCCTGCGCAGCCATCGTTGTTTTTTTTCCTTCAGTGAATATTAGAGGTAATCATGTCAGAGATGTTGTGACAGTTCTCAAGTCCATCAAATCCATCATTTTTTTAAATGCGTTCATAAAATATAAATATATATTTATATATGCGTGCAGGAAGGTGCAGACATGGTCATGAATTCCATTAAAGTAATTGATCATATTAATACTCCCCTGCCTCTATCACCTGGAGCCGTTACAATTAGTCACTCCTGAGATGGTGTGTAGGAACGTTACAACACGCTGTTGGGGCCTTATTTATTTATTTTCCTGGTTATTTTCTCCTGCTTATTTCAGCAGCAACACTGTCGTCGTTTTCTATTTACCACCGGCACTCAACCGCCATTCATTACTCCTCTATTTACTTTTTTAATTAACCCCCCAACAATTAAGAGTTGGAACGATTTGCTAATTTCTCTTTCAATTAATCAAAACTTTCTTCCACGCCAGACAATTAAGTTGCCTTACTTCCGGGCAATCTGCGGAATGCTCATCTCACACCTTTAATTAACGCTCCGTGTCATACATACGGGACCTCTCCCACCTCTCACATGTCTACGTTAAAAGCGTCCCCTGTTTGCTCTGGTTTCCCCATTATGGCTTACATCTCGTCTCCATGACGATGTTGGAGAGATATTTGTCTCTAAAAATGATATTCAGTGCACCGAACATCCCAAGCGATGAATGAGGTGGGCTTTTGTTTTTTTCCCCCTTGACTTAGCCTCCGTGCATCAAACCAGTAGAACAAGGAGGAAAAAAGCGGTGGAAGTAGGCCATGACTCATGACTCACACACACTGGTTATGTGGTGCTGTTGTGAGGGTGGGGGGGCACTGGGGGACTTCTCCAGCTCTTCCTGCAGAGGATTTGTTTTGGCTGGCCCACAGTGGATGTCAGTGTAGATTTTTTTCTTTACCGGTGGGGATTTTTTTTTTTTTTCCTTTTTGTTTTTCGTGTGTGTGTGTGCTAGTCCCGCCAGAAGAATCCGTTTTCTCCGCACCTGAGTGGGAGTGCGTTAATGGAATTTGACGGGCTGGGGGTGGGGGTATCGAACAAGTGCTGCAGTCCTTTGTGAGTCGTGTGGGGTGGGAGGGGGGGGTTGCTGGAGGCTTTTATTTATTTATTTTTTGGTTTCCCCCCTCTCTTTCGGGTAGCCGTGGGCCGAGTGGCATTCAGCTCGTCGCAATCACCTCTCCTCAGCCTCTTCTGTCAGGGATTCTCCCGCTCTCCTTCTTTTTCTCCTTCCTACTCCTCTTTCCTTCCAGTTTGTGTCGGAGTCGGTATCTTGCGCGCCTCCTGCTGTCTTTAATCCAATTTCCGCTTCCGCACTTATTCTGTGCCCCGCTTCCATCACATTTGCATATGTGATGTGAAATGAATTGCTCTTTTTTGTTGTTTTTAATTTGTGACCGTGGGGTTTGTTTGATTAAATAGAAAACAGTGTGATGAAAAGCCATCTCCATTTATTCTATTTAGACAAAGAACAATCGCCAGCAGGGATTATGACGGTTCACTTTGCAGTGATCTCAGGCCTGTAGCTGCATGTGCACGTGAGATATTCATCACACACTCCTAATTGTGTATCAGACTCTCAGACTCCATTTAGTGTTCTGATTGTCCCTTCAGAGACCCGACAACAGGCACTCTCACATGTTGTTTCTGCTGCTGCGGAACTCTCACACACCCGCAGCACATTATTTCTTCTTGGTTTCCCACATATCAAATGAACGTGTCCGGGCAACGGCGCCGCATCCGCTCCACGGCTGTGGCTTGCTTCGGGGGGGTTGGCCACTGTTTCTTTTAAACAATGGGCCTCATCAGAGAAGCAGGGCAGTATCACTTCTAAACAGGCAGGGAGGGAGAGGGAGACGCCACCGTCGGGGATACAGAAAGGTCAGGAGACGGCGCGCTGCTGCAGGGAGTGGGAGGTCAAAGACGGAGGCGGCAGGATCAAGGAGGTTAAGTGAGGCAAAGGTGGAGGCGTGTGTACCAACGCGTGTGGCTCGGCTGTCGCCGCTCGCCTTTCAGCTTTGCTGAAGATAAGCAAAGGGCAGCCGGATCAGAGGCGGGGAGTTGCTCCGTAACGCGCACGGGGGGGGAGTGTCACCTCGGCCAAATGATTGTCACATGGTTAGAGGGAACAAGAGAGGAATTATTGCAGCAGTGGGGAGGAGAATGAGGTGTGCATGTTTTCTAGCCTGTAGTGTAAAATGGGTCAGAGAGGGGATGAGGGTGGAGAGAAGATTGTTCACACACACACACACACACACACACACACACACCTATGAAAAGGGCAACGCGCCCACGTGTTTGTGTGAAAAATGTCGGTGGGAGTTGTGGGGAGAATCACACGAGCTGCCCTTTTGACTGACACAAAAACTGAAGCCGAAAAGGATACTCTGAGACACCAGTGATCGAGTCAGAACAATCCTGACGCCGGATTCTCCATAAAACCTGGAGGGATGGCTCTGCAGCGGGAAATTTTTCAGCTGAATGAAATAAATCGCGGTATTTTGCCAGCATTCCCACTAGATCGGAACACAAAAGAATGTATACGATGTAAAGATAAGCATGTGTGGCTTGGTTTTCAGAATAATTAAAAATAAGTGGTTTTCCCTGATCTACAAGTCGTGATTCTGTCAACAGCTCCTGGTCTGGCTCAGACGCACGTAAACGTATCCCATTAGCGTTAGCGGTAATGACGGATGCTCTCCAGGGATCACCGAGGGGCCTGAAAACTTAAAACATATCTTAATGAATATGAATTATTGGAGAAACACCAAATGCTGTGATGACATTATAATGAGGAGCAGAGAAAAATGTGTTCTGTGGAAATTGGTCACGTATTAAATCTTCATGAGGCGGTCGCCGTTGACCTTGATCAGCGCATCGCTGCTGCCACCGCGCTTTGATTTATGTGCAGGAGATTGGGATTTTAGGTGTGTCCAGACGGACTGAGCAGCCGTGTTCAGCGAGAGGAAATGGTCGTTTCAGCGAGAGGAAATAGTCCTTTCCGAGCTGTTGAGGTGTGACCTGGGCACAACGCGCACCTAAAGCTCAGCAAACACCAGGTTTGGGGCGCTGATGTGCATCACGCAGCCCCTTCAACGGGCTTGAGAACTCATAACATGAGCCCAAATGTAAAACATCCATATTTAATTCAGCGGTCTCGCAGGATGAATTTAATTTCCTTGCGCTCGATGTGTTGCTGTTTTCCTCTTCTTTTTCCGGACATAAAACCCAAGCGGGCCTGGCTGTAACTGGGATTTTGCCCATTTGGTCACGCTGGGCCTCCCCGTGGATTCTGAATGTGGGTCCTTAAGACCCTGGGAAGAGACGCGGGGAAATAAAAAAGGAAACCTCGGAGACATAACACATTTATCACTGCCCACATTTATCAAAAACATGCGTATGAATAAATGAAGACGGGTTAATGTGTTTTTCGCTATAAGGCCCCTGTGGTATGCCTATTATTATATTAACATAAATGATGGGCTGAACGCTGCATTAAAAGTGGAGCTATGCGAACCACACCACAGATGTTGCTGGGCCAGCGGGGAGGTGGTGGGGGGGACTTCTTTCGTTGGCCAGGGATCTACATTATTGATGCCCATTACCGCAGACATTGTCATCTCCAGACATCGTGCGGAGACAGGCACTGTCAGGTAAATGTCTCGCTGACCTCCGCTGGCACGGATTCCCAGAATGCCTCTGGTGTCTTCCCGTGTGATGAATGAGCCAGACTGGCATTTCGCGCCGAGAACTTGTGACCAACCGGAAAGGTTTTGTTTGATCAACCCTCACCTGTGATGTGCGCGCGCCGGCCCGCGAGGGGTCAAACTTTTGAGTAACGTAATGAAATGTTCCGCTTTCATGTTTTCTCTGATCCTCGCCACGGAGATGGCGACACTTCCTGTGGGCTCCTCACCTGGGTTTAATGGCTGCGAGCGGGCTCGAGCCCCGGCCTCGGGGGAGATGGACTAATTTCACGTTATTGATCAAGCAGGACCTGTTTAAATTCCAGCCACAAACCACCCCTTTTCCACAACACTGTATTTGTCACCCAGCTAGGCGTTGACAGGCGTTTCTGAGCTGGGAGAAGTGTTTGTGATGGAGTCCGACAGAACCGTCCTGAAGCGCTGTAATGAATCAGCCTTTCAGGCCAGCCTGCCCACGAGCTACCCTCAGCGGGGCAACGCAAGAGCGAAGGCCGGGGGCACATCACGGGAATTCAGCACTCGTGCTTATTTATCCATTTGGCCTTGAATTTCCTGACCTTCTTGTTCCCAGAGGTCCAATTAGGTTAAAACAACAATTGTTGTGGCTCCGCTGTCTGCAGCCCGAAGAGACGCCAATAAAGACGGCAGGCAGAGACCAGTTGGACAAGGAAATGAGGAAAAAAGAGAACCTCGGACTCACGGCTAGTCAGTGACACCGCACCAGCTTTGTCTGTTTTAGAATAGACAAATTGCCGTAATTGTCCTGCCACAATTGGCAGCTTTCTTTGACAGCCGTGACTCAGAGAGGAGGAAAGGTAAGTGCGGGTCAGATTAGGAAAGGTATTTGAAAAGTGATGTACAACTCTCGGTTGGGTTGTTTAAGCCTTTTCCGGGAAACAGAGAGACTAAAAGTCTGCAAGTCCATTACAGAGAGAGGACGGCTGATTACAATAGCAGGTGTCTTTGGTTCAGAGAACATGTAGTGCCTCTCAAGGCTGATGAGCCCCCGGGGGAAGAGCACCGACTGCTGTTAGAGGAGCTTCTTCAAATGGGACTCTGTCGGGTGGGGCTGGGGTGGGAGGGCCAGGCCTACAGAGAGCCGTGTAAACAGAATGTAAATATCACACACGTTGACGCACTAAAGCCATTTTTGTTTTGTGATGCGTTCAGGAGAGTCTGTTTTCCGCTCGTGTTGCCTTCACCCCATCTGTACCGGGCTGTTTCTGTTATGTCAGTTCCAAACTCTGCAGTGTGTGTGTGTGTGTGTGAGAGAGAGAGCTATAGAGAGAGCTAGAGAGAGAGAGAGAGAGAGAGAGAGATTTTATTTCTCTGTGTTCCAGCATCCAATTTGTGGCTGTTCTCAGTGGAAGAATCGAGCGTACAAGACTTTTCTATCTTTCTCGCTGCCTTGACAGTGCAGAGCTTAATTCTGCGAACTAATCAGACCATATGGTCTCCACAGTTTGATGATGTGCTGAGGACAGTGGGACGCCGGCAAACGCCGGCGCATGGCGTTATCCCTCACTGTGCTAAAACACAGACAGGCACCGCTGGCACGCACGAGGGGATCGTGACCTCAAATCCCGGCCAACCCCAGAAACTCAGACTGAAGCAGCATTTAAGGTTATTTGCACATTTCTTTCATAAACAGGCAGAAAGTGAAGATTTGATGCTTTTCTTGCTGCTTGGCCGGACCCTTTACGCAATTTTTTACAACCGATCGACTCGTAATTACCACCGGCCTTTCTGCCCCGGCACCGCCGCTGTTGTTTAATGGAGTCATTCAAATACTTAATTGTTCAACTGCGCGTTGACTTGGTTTTGATGAACATCTCTCGCTGAGAGCCGGCCGCTGTCCAACAGTACACTGATAATGTCCTCAAAGCGTGTGGTTTGCAGTCACGAGCGGTCACGCTCCGGAGCCCACGGATGAGACGCTGGGCTCGTCTTCGGATTCGGATTGGTTGCCAGATCACCATACGTTTAGAAATGCAAATTCCCTCTGATGGAGGGCATTAACAGAGATCATGTGCCACTACTATCGCAGATTTGGGGCATTAGAGTTGATTATTATGTTTTTGCCCTGTTATAATCATGCATTTCTGTTGTTAGCATTGCTCTAATAGTGAATATTGTGGTAAGGGGGGTTAACACTTGATTTCTCTTGCACACAGTGGGTGATAAACATGATCGTGTTTAATCTTGCCGGCCGGCCGTTAATGACGGGAGATGATGGGCCACGCAGAGCAGACTGCTTACTGGATTAGATATCTAAATGAGGACTTTATCCTCCTCCTCTTCCTCTTTCCCCATTACCAATAAGCCCGACTGCAGTCACATGCTGAGTTTCAGTCTAATGCATGTGACTCGCAGAGCATCTTTTGTGCGCGCGACGTCTGCGCAAACACTCACAATGGACACGTGCCGCTCCGCCTGTGTGAATTTGTTTACATTCAGAGAGCCCCCACTGTGTCGAGAAATAATCATACGTATACCTCCGCAAGAATACATCTGCAGCTTTCAACTTATTATAGCGGAATAATATGGTTTTCCCAGAATGCTTTTCTCTCTCGTATGCTAGAGACCTGCTCTGTGGTTTCAGTGATAGATTAATGTTGTCTCACCTCTATACCAAGCCTTGTTTTCCTATTAAAACTGGCTCCCTCTGTCGCTTCCGTGTGTCTGTGCCACTGACTGAGGCCGGGCGCGTGTGCGCTGCTATATACTGTATGTGCGTCTATGGGAAGATATCGAAAGGGCTCTGAGAGGAACCCCCATCAATCACCAGCTCAGGAAGAAAATTTAGGGAGGCACGGCGGATGGAGGGGGAGATGGAGGTCGCCACAGGAAGCAGCATTTGGAGAAATGAAGAGAAGGGGAGAAAAGTGGCTGAATGGATGGAGCAGCCCCTGATGGAGCGGGTTCTGATTGAGCCGGGTAGTCTATATTCTTTAGAGATAAGGATGGGGGAACAGAGCTGAGCAGCTTCCTCCTGTAGCTCGAACTGAGTGCGATAATAAGAAAGCGTGAATGGGGCAAATTGAATTAATGCCGCGGCACACCATAAAAGCCCTAACTATAATGCATTTTTAAAATCCTATAATGAGCAGAGAGCTAAAATAATTTCACACTCCAGTAAGGAAGATGGTTCCCGAAACAGATTTCGGGCCTCGGTGACACCACCGTGGCTTTGTCATTTAACGCGATGTGTCGAAATGACATTTACTCCTTCTTCCTGGGTAGCGCTGCATGTGGCAAACTTTGCTAACAAACCATTCAGAGCCCAAGGGAAAAAAAAAGGTGCAGAGCTCCCATCAGCGTGGGTTGCTCATGCGACGACGTCTCGCTCGGGTCAGTTTTACTATCTTTGCGTTGAGCGACTTCAGAGTGGGCGCGCCAGTTGTGCATATGCTCTCTCATTACTTTCCATTAGCGGCCCATTCAGTGATTGCTAAAGTGGTGGAAGCTGGTCCTACCCTGCTTATATTTCAAGCACACTGAGCATGCATACGCTTTCATTAGTTTCCCGCCCCATCCTCATCATAACCTCCATTCAATCATAGCCGAAGTAGCCCCCAAACCTGAGGAGAGGAAGAGAAAAATAGCTCTGTGACCTACGCTAACACTAACAGACAGGTGCTGATAGAGACTAATGACCAAATGAAAGCTCCTGATATGGGCAAAATGAAAGCACCCTCACATCCATTGTCATTTTCTCTCCTCTCCTCTTCTCCCCTCCTCTTCTCCCCTCCTCTTCTCCCCTCCTCTTCTCCTCTCCTCCTCCTCCTCTCCTCTCCTCTTCTCTCCTCTCCTCCTCTCCTCCTCCTCTTCCTCTTCTCTCCTCCTCCTCCTCTCCTCCTCCTCCTCTCCTCCTCTCCTCCCCTACTCCTCTCCTCATCTCCTCTCCTCTTAATTCATTGCAAGTGTTTATTTCTTTTCTTGTTTCTTTTTTCTAGCTTGCCTGGAACTCTGTCCACTTTCCAATTGAACCCAAGCCAAATATGTCTACACACATGTTTGCGCGCGCATGCACGCACACCTCCCACGCCAATAAGCGGCACACTGGCATCACCTCCATGCAGGCACATACGATTTCACACTTATACAAAAATCCCACATCTGCACATGAAAACGCACAAAAAAAAGGTAAAAATGTAACTTCAATACCCTGACATCAACAAGCAGGAGCGCACGCACGGCACGCACGCACGCACGCACGCACGCACGCACGCACGCACGCACACACACACACACACACACACACACACACACACACACACACACACACACACACACACACACACACACACACACACACACACACACACACACACACACACGGTGCACAATCCCAGAGCTGCCGAGGGGGGACATTTATTCACATCAGTGTTCCCACGTCATGGAGAAATTGCACTGCAATTTTACATCTTGCATCAACATTCAGACGAAGTCCTCCCAGCAGCCTGGCCACTGCTGCTGTATTGTGATGGGCTCATGGCGAAGGTTTGCTGTGCTGGACTGAACACATATGAGTATTTGGACAGCTCTAATGTCCCGTAAACAATTGGAAAGTAAATCAACACCTCGCGATCATATAGGATGGAAACGTACCCAGCTGTATGTTGTGTGACTCCAAATGTGCTTCTCATGTCAGCATCACCTGTGGCTTATAGATTTTCCTCTGTTTCCTCAAAGCTGCACACAATCCCTGAGGTTTTCTCTGGATTTTTTCTTTCAAAACAATAGAACAAATAACTTGTTTTTCTTAAAAAAAAAAAAAAACAAGAAAACATCTATGCCTGAGCAAAACAGAGCTGCAACATTTACAAATAAGAAGAGCACTCAGTTTCTTTTTTTAGCCCCACGCGCCTTTCAGTCAATGTTTAGCCTTAAGATCCTGTTTGTGCAGAACAAACAAGCTGTCTGTTAGGAAGCATTGAATTCCCAACGTGCAATATACCTATTACAGACACGTTCGTAGGTTTTTTTCTTTTACAGTTTAAATTGATGAAGAAAAGAGAAACACTTACACATGACAAACAGGGTTTTTACAGTCAGAGTTTTGATTGAATTGATAAATATGAACAGCCATATTGTGTCTTTGTTAGAGACACATCTGAAGCCTGAATTGCATCAAGAGTCATTCACCCTCTTTGTGCCCTTGTTACATTGGAGTACTAATATTGATTTACTATAGGCTTGCTGCCTCCTCTTGACTTTGAGGCTGATAAGCAGGGTGGCATGTGAGCGGAGCGTGTCAAAAGGTTTTAGTCTTTCTTTTTTTCTTCTTTGAGTTTCTTTCTCATTCCATGTGAGGGTGTGACCGATGCATCTTTGCTGCGAAAGGAAACCCTGGGAAGCATAGTTCCGCTTCTGTCAAGGGCTGGATGAAAAGAATAGCTAAGAAATCAAAGATGCATAGAACATTAGCCTAACCTTCCTGTAGGGAAACAACAACGGATCTGAGAACAGACAGCAGTTCGACAGGATTCGCATGTTTAAGACCACCTGACAGCACATACATGGCAATTATCAGTACCCGGCCGAGGAAAAGGTTCACATAAATCACGTGTTTTTACCATAGAGGAGGTGGGAGCCACAGTCTCCCTGGCAGAAAAAGCAACAACTGCTTTTGTAACAACCATCGGTCCTGAATATCCATCCCGAGCTGCATGATTCCATCTTTTAATGTTTTTTACTTTAAAACTGCAGAGAGGCTTAATGATGCCACATTGGTCTAATATGACAACAAAGATGCCACAGAACAGTTTAAAAAAAAGGCCTTTTCTTATTTTTAGTATTGATTCCAAGCTTGTGGATCTCAACTGTGTAAGGCATTTTAAAACTTTGGTGGTCTGTAACCTGGCAACGAGGTGAAGACCTAAATCAATAACGGTGCTGAGCAGATATATCATATATTAATGTGATGTCTGTCATATGAGGACCATCGTGTGGTATTAGCTATTGGAGGAAAGATTCCAAACTAGCCTGCAATTTTAATTTCCATTTTCCACCAGTCAAATAGTGTCATTTTCTTTTCAAACACAGCGCCTGTCATGGTGGATTCCATCCCAGCCCCCCATGTTGCCCAGATGGTTTAAAAAAGGTTTTAAATGTGTTTACTTTACCTTGTGCAAAGGCTCTAAAATCGTGTTCAAAGCAAACATAGAAAAACTCCTCTTCAGTGAAGAAGTGGTGATTATTTGGCAGCGTTTTGCTGTTTTCCTTTCATCACCCATCAGATGAAGAAGCTAAAGTACAAAAGCAGGAGATGTTTTCACCTTTGAGAGAAGGCTTTTCACATATAACTGCATTTAATTAAATATAATAGGACAATTATGTGAATTAGCATCAGATAAAAACATTAAAGTCCACTGGGGCACATTAATCAAGTTGCTTCAGTTGTCTTAGGCATTTGGGAATCGTCTCGGGGTCTTCCACAGACTGGCATGTCTCGAATTTCAGACACATTTTTTCTCCTGGGATTCCAGATTCCAGGCCCGACGGTTACACTCTCCATTCATATTCAGCCAAACCCTGTTCATATATTTCACCTTGGCATGAGGGACCTAACTGTCAGTTGCGGGTACCCGCTCCGCTCTTTGTGTGGCAGTGCTGCATTTTCACACCTGGAGAAAAGCCGCGTGTGCGCCAGGGCCTCTGGATTAGCTCATCCTAACATGCCTCTCCACGTACGCCTCCTGTGACCACATGCAATCCCACCTCTCCGTTTCTCTTTGGGACCAACGACAGTAATCTGCTCTGGCCCTAATTGCTTTGTAATAGCTCCTCTCTGATGCGTACCTTGTTATTGTGTCGCTATGGGGAACCTCTGTGCACTGATTTACTCAGAGGAACGAGATGCCTGTTGAGATGCCTTGCATCCTAAACTTAGCGTAAACAAGTGTTACATAATTAATGAACTTCACCAGCTTATTGAAAATGTACCTATGTGGTCCCAGCACGGCTGAATGAATGAGTCCACGTATGCTGGGCATTGCGCACGTTGCTTTAGCGCTGATCTGATTCACGATTCAAGATTTAGACTGGACTGTTCAAGCGAAACCAGCGCAGTAAGTCGGTGGTAAAGAAAGCATAGCGAGGAGTCGCCACGCAGCAGAACATACGAGCGCGTGTCGATATCCAGCCCGAGTCTGCTTAGCAACAGGTCTACGCGTGCACAGCGATGGGCATCAACGTCATTCAGTCATCTGCAATCAACAACGGCTGCTTATTCACTGTAAGTGCGTTTACATGCACATGGGAAAACCAAATCCCCGTGTTCGTTAAATTACATGAAAAGCTTGTGGACGCCTCATCTCGATTAAAAGAGAACTCTGAAGGAAATCCACCCATAATCCAACTCCTGCCAACTCCTTTGTAGAAGGAAAGTCCAGTTGAATAAATTATTTATTCCAATCGAACGAGAAGTGAAGTTCGATTTGGATGCGCATAGAGATGCACTTGACATGTACGCTTTTATCGTACGTTTCTTGGCAATCGATTGCAACACGGGCTTTAGAGGGAACAATCGGAGATGAAAATATGTAAATATTCATGCGTACTTAACATAAAACTGTTTGTTCCAGATCACATTTTGGTGGAGGTGGACATCGCTTCGTGAAGAGCATGAAAAAAAGAGATACTTTTAGACATTTTAAAGCATACACAAACAAGAAGGAAGCATTCATTTAACACGCATCGAGATATTTCAGCTGCAGAGTCAGTTGGACATCAATAACATCACGGCACCACCTTGGCTCGTTGTGTCAGCCCAATTTGTGGGTTAAGGCAGCCAAACTATTTAAGCTTCAGGTCTATATTAAGAGTCACAATGGGAGGGTGAACCGGAATAATGAGCCTTGTTAGCAGGTGACCAACAGTGGTTAACACTCGGAGTCGGTGGTTCTGGAGCGTACAGTAAAAGCTGCTGTGATATCGCGCTGTTTTCTATTAGAAGTGATTGCCGGCAAAGAAATAATGGTTACATACAGTAGGTTTGTTAATTGCCACGCTGTGTACATCCTCTGACGTGCACAGACCTCTTTACCTACAGCAGAGGGACGTTGCTTGTGTTCCGGCAGCCTGGCAGCTCTGATCGGTCGGAGGAGCTGCTCCAACAGTTCAGTCACCCCAAGTTATTTGATAATTCCGCCAGTGGCCTCAGTCTGAGCCGAGGTTTAATTAGCTGAGGAAGGAAAACACCTGTGTGGTTTGCAGCCCCTTTAATTATCTCCACCTCCAGCACCGAAAAACCCGATCCCTGAAGCTGGAGCGGCTAACTGGAGTTCCTGCAGCTCTGTCTGGGTGGCTACCAACCTCCCATTAGCCCATACCCTGCTCCTGGACCTGGAATGTAAAATAGTTTGGTTTGATAGCGAGGGGCTGTACCCACGTGGTTTGGTTGGAAAAGAGGCTATTTTTAAACTGCGGCGTGTTTTATTTGATTGTTTTGACCCTTCATTTGGGTTCTTCTACAGAGAACTGCGGCACGGCTGTTAAATCGCCTGTGCTCGGGGTTAATGAGGTGTCAGACGACTTCAAGAGTGAAAGAATCTTTCTGTTTTCACCTAAAGGTTTGTGTGCGTGCTGAGTTGTGCCCCTGGCTCCACCAATGACTCTGTCCTTGAATCCTTGAATCAGCTCCATCTCATTGATCCCGACGATCAATCCTTTTCGCCAGGTTCCATCCCAGATCACGTGACTCGCTCTGTGAGCGTTTCGGCAAACATTTCCCCCACATTTTGACACCCAAAGCGGCACTTCGGTGCTGTTGACGAGTAACCGACTGTAACGAGCCGCTGATCCTCCGCTCGCGCCACAATCTGTGCGTGTTGTGCTGGAGAACAAATAAACATGATTAAAAAGATCTTTGACGGCATGACTCACGTGTCTTTGAGAGGAAGCCAAGCATTTTCTGGAGATGGAAGCCTGAAGTAGCTCTGCTGACAACTGCTGGCTTGACTGTAATCTCAAATGAAGTATGTGCAAATTGTACATTAAAAATCTAAACAGAGATTTTTATAACAGGGCTGAAAAATACGCAATTTCACCGACCGCTAGACTTCCTCCAGTTGAGAGTCTGTTCTTCAGAGTTGGCAAGGAAACATCCTGCACAACCGGGCATAAAAAATAATTTTTAATGTTGGCTTTTTTTTTTTTTTTTTCAGTCAGTGATTTTTATAACTTTTAATATGTCGGAGAAACCGAGCTGCCCTGTCCTGAGTAAGTAGTTCGCATGATTACTTCATAGCTAAAAGGTTGTGGGTTTCGTTCTGGCTCAGGAAGATTTTGACTCAGAAGTTAACGTGTTTTTCAAGGACAAAGTATAATAAAATACAGAAACACACACTAACACAAATGTAACGCTGAGCAATAGAGTTTAGGTATTTTTTCAATAAGATTATTAAATGCAGTGTCCAATGTGTTTTGGGGTTGTCAATGTAACCTCCCCAATTTTAGTCTTATATAAAGTTGTTTATTTCTTACTTTTCAGCACTGGCTTCAATGGCCTGAAGTCAATGTCTGACATTCAGAGGAAAAATTATAAATCTGTTCTTGTTTGCGACTGATTTAGACTCCAACGATCCACACAAACACAGACACAACTGAACAGTGATTGGTGATTTAATTAAACCCGAGTTGTTTCAGAAAGTACCTCTGTGCGTAAGTTCCATACAAAAAGATAAATACAGATTCCCTTTAAAAATATTGTCGTATGACTCAGTATTTTTTAAAAAAGGGATTATTTTTGCTACTCCCCTCTTCTGTCAGTTCATGTTCGGATGATGTCTGACCATCATATTGCCTCAGAACCTTAGAGCTTATAAAGGAAGGAAAACAGTCCAGTACCAAAAAAAAAGTATGTATATATATATATTTATATATATTTAATCTATCTAAAGCCTTTTATTTGAGTATGGGGCTCTCTAGGACACTTAATGAAATGGAGTCATTCATAATACCATAATGGTTTGTGTCCTGTTTCCTTGAACTGATGCTGGAAAAATGAAAAGGAAAAAAAGAAGAAAAAGGTTCTGTTAAATGAGCAACCACAGTGAACATTCATCCTTCTGAACCTGGGTCTCAGTTCAAACTGAAGAAAGCAATTGTAGCTGTTGTTACATTTAGCAGAACAGAAGGGCGCTGCCTCCATGTTCGCCATGCATGTATCTGTGCACACGTCAGGTTCTCCCTGATTTCACTCTGCAGCAGAACACTCAGATTATGCTCCATTAGACTGAAATTACACTAACATAAGAGCTTTTATTTCACATCTCAGTCGGATGAACGTTCAAGGGCTCCACTGGGAAACAGTCACAGAGCAGAAATGGCCACGTTTCCGATTTGAACAGTTTTCCTCTGATGTTTCTCGTATGAATGAGAGTATGTGAGTCTGTTTGTGTGTGTGTGTGTGTGTGTGTGTGTGTGTGTGTGTTTGTGTGTGTGTGTGTGTGTGTGTGTGTGGGCAGTGCCTCCAGCCATGCTGGGGTTCAAGCCACAGATGGCAACACTTTAAAGCTGCACACATGACCATGTAAATGTGGGTTTCTTGACACTGGTGGTTTCAAACAAGCCTTGCAAGAGACTGCAATCAACCCCCCCCCCGCCCCCCCCCCCTCCTCCCTCCCCCGCCACACACACAATGCTTGACAGCGCATCATGTGTGGCTCTGTGGTCATTTTTTCTATAATTTCAAATGTCCAGAAACTGCCAGTCAGTCCTGCGCCTTAACAGGCGCAGACGCAGCATGTGCAGAATGTGTTGGGTCGACGTCTCGGCGGCTGCAGCCTGTACACGCACGCCTCGTCAGCACCTGAGCAGCTTGAGGAGTTAATAGAATTATGTCCCAGGTGCTTTTAACATGTTGATCTCCCGCAGACGCGGTCACGTTCCGCTTAAAGTGCCTGGATTCTGTGGGTGTGGGTGGGAGGGGCTGGGGTGTGAAGGGCAGCTTATAATAGAGCCTCCTTAATACTGCAAACATTTGGCTAATGTACCTTATTACTCCCCCATTGAGCCGACTCTCACTTTCCATCCACTGGCTGCTAAGAAAACCCCCTCGAAGTTCCACGGCTCACACGGGCCATTGATATTTCTGCTTGCAGACGCATTTTTGTTTATTTTCACACTGAAATACGTTGCATCTTAATATCCCCTCTCCTCGGGTGTGGGAGGACCAAGGGCTCCATAAGAGCATCCTTTGATATTAATTATGCTGTGTGCTTTATCTTAATTTCCCCGCTCTGTGCTCTGCTATTGTACGCTCTGCGTGCGAGCCTGGATGCTCAGAGTGTCCATTGTTCTGGCTCTGCTGTGTGTTGTGCTTCCCTCATGCTCTTCCCTCTCTGTTATTCATTTGCTACTGAACATCACACATCATACTCCGTCCTCTGCATCGGACGCCTCTTCCTCCTCTCTGCCTCCTTCTCCCTCTGTAGATATTTGCGTTCTTGCATCTGCGCCCCTCTTCTCCACTCTGTCTCCTCTCATCCCCGTCCCACACACACACACACACACACACACACACACATATATCCTCTGTCCTTGTACTGTGGGCAGCAAACATGTGCATGTGAGCACTTGAGACAACTTTTTTCCCCCCTCTTTACCGACAAGCCACTTAACAGCTTATTATTGGAGCTAGCCAAGGAGAGGATTAACAGCAGGAAACATCAACAGAACGGCTCGCAGTGATACGCACACACACACATGCAAACACACTGTGCTCGGTCACTGATCCTTGGGCAACCGCGTGCTGCACCCCCCACATCGTTCAACTTTTTCTACGAGGCATAATTATGCAAATCGTTTTTGGTGCTCGCCATCCTCGTGAGATCGTGTTGTACAGTACGGTCCAACCCCTCTCATCAGGCCTCATTTGACCCTTTGAACCCGGGCCCCCTGTCCCAGAGGTTTCACCTTTTGTTTCAGGCAGGTTAGCTGAGCCTGAAGCTCCTGGGGCGTCTATCATGGCCCAATCTGCTCTTAACTCCCAAGATCAGAGGGAAATCACATGTGCTGGCAGATCTGGAACATGCGACTGTGCACTCTCGCTTCCCCGCGCACCTCACGGGCACACGCCTGCGCCACTACAGCGCATTCATTATCATTCCGGAGCTGATAGGCTCTAATTATCTGCCTCGCTTCTGATTAGTCTCTCTGTAACAAGCTAATTAGATGGAGCCTTGTAAAATCATCACTACCATTACCACAGAGACGTGGATGGGGGAGAAGCAAACAAGGAGAAAGCAAGGAATGTGTCTGCTCCCCATTAAGGTTTGATAGCCAACTAAATGTTAAATGCTGGAGCACTGATTTCTTTTTGGATTAAGTGTCTTCTAAAGCCCTCTGCTTTAAAAAGAAGGCTTTATCCTTCCTTATTATTCATCAGGAAGCATTCTTCAGTCTTACAGGGCAGGATGATCTGACTTAAACTGCATAAACTGCTGCTGCTGACATTTTCCGAGATAGCATCTGAACATTGATTAGTTTCTCTGCCCCAACGCGGCAGCGGCTATTTATTCCGGAACGAGCTGTCGTCAGACGCGAGTCAGAAGTTTTCTCTCCACAGAGCAACTTTAAAGCCGAAGCGAGAAAGCTAGATTAATTCTCCCCCTCTAGCTTCTTCTCCCTTCTGTTATGATCCCCTCTAACAATCCTTTTAGGAGGTGTCACACACTTTAGAGCTATTGTGTTGTGGTTGTGCATGCTCCAGAGCCAGTCTCGGGTGCAACACATTGTGTTTCCCATCAAAACGGGCCCTTCAACTGTAAGCCGGCTCAGAAAAACGAAATGGGCTTCCGATCGGGGCTTCAGGTTTTTCTACGCTTTCCCACCCATTCTGGTTAATTTGTAGGCCTCTTATCCCATTTTAAATGAGTTATAATGGTCAACCTCATTAGTTAAATTATTTTATTGAGAACTCGGACCAAAAGGGGAACAACTGTTGAGTCAGCTCCCAGTTATGGACGAGGGACGCCCAGCCCCTGCTGCTGGTGTCTTGAAGTAAAAAGTACATTTATAGCCCGTGGTCACACACGAGGGAGCTTTTACATAATGGGATTTGAAATCTATAGTTACTTTTAGCCCTTGGGTAGCTCACCTGATTGTGTTAAGTGTGCACTGGTGTGTATTTATGAGAGAGACTGAAGGGTGTGTGTGTGTGTGTGTTGGGGGGGGGTGGTTGTGGCAGCAGAGAGTGATACACTTACTTCAGAGATGTCAAATGTATTTTAGGAGTGGGCGTAGTGGGACACGGAGCGTGCTGTTCGTCAAATTGTTGCAATTGTGCTGTGTTTTATTTATTTATTTATTTTTTGTATCTCGGCCTGGCGGGGGGGCTGCTCCTGTCTGGGGTAACGCAGATGGTCTCCATGGATGGCAGCCTGCTGAACTGGTTGGCAGCACTTCTGATGCCCCTTCATGCCACACTGACATGTTATCAAAGCCAATACGCCGCTGTAGTTCTTTTCAGCGCCTTGCCCCGCGGTACCCGCATATATTCTGCACAAAAATAAATAAATAAACCAAAGTGCCCCAGACCTGGCTCATAATGACGCTGGGGTTTTTATTTTGGCGTTCGTTGTTTCCGGAATGTGCTGCCGTGTTTAATGCGGACGACAATCCCATTCTATCACCTCCGGCAGAAGATCACGCCGCGCTTCTGTTGGAGACCGCAGTTGTGCAGAGCTCCTCTGTGGGTGTTGCTCTGTGCACTTTCGCTGTCTGGCCTGGCTTAGGGTTACTGAGTTGGTAATTGGATTCCTGGAATCTTCTTATTCACTCCAGTGATGCGGTGCACCGGCGACAAAAAGCCTGCAGCCACGAGGCATCATCGTTTGGCCCCTGCATAACTGTCAAGGTAGCCCAAGACGTGGCTGAGGCCGCCTCCCGCGGGAACCCCCGAGCGTCCACAAGCGTGCCCTGAGCCGCGGTGGCGGCGTGTCAATAGCAGTGCTGTCAGAGTTGACGGCCGGTGTGGTTGACGTCTTGGTGTCAGGTAACGACGTGTGAACAGCCGTCACGTCGAGAGCCCGGCGTCGGCCCGAGTGACATCCACTCACATGTGCGTCCAAAAAGCTGCGAGGGAGCCAAAAGGCCGGCTCGCAGGAGTGTGGCGCGCTAATTGACCCGGACAAGAACTTTGAGCCGAGGCTATTGATATCGCTTTGACATTGCAGAAACGCAAATCACAGAGATTTATTCTAATCCCACAGTGTTATGATTTGCCGCCTGCTAAAGAGGATTTATCTCCCGTATACCTGCATTCTGACTCGTCGGGGGCTGCAAGTTCCCCTGGACGGCTCATCTCTCCTCCGCACACACCAATACAAGACAGCTGTCACTTTCACTAACTAGTGCTCCATCTCTCTCTCTTTCTCTGTCTCTCTCTCTCTCTCTCTCTGCATCATCCCACAGGTCCAGACTGGTACCTGAACAAGGTGAGGCTGAAAATCACTGATGTAAACGACAACATCCCCGAGTGGAATATGAAGCCGTACCCTTACCTGGCCGTAATTTCCCACGAGGCCCCTGCAGGAGCGTTTGTCTACCAACTGCAGGCTCGCGATGGAGATGAAGGCAAAAGTGGAGAGGTGGAATATTTTTTATCGGACGGTGAGTGTTTGTCTTTACATACACGGCTTCCTACGTATAGTGTATACACATATAGAAGGAAGGTGGTTTTAAAATAGCCCGTGTTTTTGTTACACTTCAGAGCCTGGCAATAAATACAGCAGGATAACCACCGCAGACACATTGCCGCAGGTGTTTGCACATTTATTCATGCAGTTACACACTCTTTAGATGTCCATTAGTTTCTGTCTCTGTCACCCTGCGTCTCTCTGTGCACGCACGCACACGTAGCCAGCGGCCTTCACACATTTATTTATGCACTCTTGTCTATCTGTCCGCTTCTTTCTGATTCATGCACACAAGCATCAGCTCACACACTAAAACTTAGACAGTGGACCGTTGGATGCCTGCCAGAATCATCGACCCCCCGGTGGTTGAGGGGATGGAGGTTTTGTTGGTATGTCAGAGAGGGGAGGGGATGAGCTAATCCTGCCAAGGGGACTTGGAAAAACACTTCCGACTTGCCTCTGACTCACATTAGTCTATTGCACAGCTCCCTTATGAGAAATAAATCACTATTACCACAAGGTATCTGCGCCTGACGGGACCGTACTGAGGAGTTTTCTGAACAGTAAAGTGTAATTTGAAATATTTTAGCTTACATTTGACAGCTGATCATCAGGCAAGTCTCATATAGCGTTTAATGATACCCTATATAAACCAAAAGTGCAAAGCTCATGGCTTTGAACACCTTGCACAAGTAGCCATTCTTCGCAGGTACTGTCAGATTGAACAGGAATGCTGTCAAAAGCAATCCTTAGGTCTCTCTAGAAGTGTTTGATTGGGTTCAAGTCAAGGCTTTGGCTGGGCCACTCAAGGATATTCAAGGATTTAGTTTTCACTAAAGCACGCCTGTGTTGACTGCAGGCACTGGGTTATCTGTTGGGCCCGATCTGTGGTCCTGAAAGCTCTGGGTCAGGTTTTCATTAAGTCTTTCTCTTTCCCTCAACCCCGAGCCTGACCTCCCTCTGTCCCAAATGCTGTCCCCCGTGTATGATGCCACCAGCACCATACTTCACTGTAAAAATGAAAGCGTTATATCACAAAGTCATGACAAATGGGTTCTAGTGTTTATCATTTTGGGCCTTTTGGGTATTAATGCAATATCTGTGGGAGGAATTTTGATGTATTTCTGTTCTGGCAGCCACCAGTTTTTGTTTCGTTTGTTCCATTCTCGTAAGGCGGTCTCTTAGGAACAGTAAATACACTAAACATCTTCCAACCGAACTCGAAGAAGAACTTGTGAGTCAGGAACTAAGGCCAGTTTGACCCCCTGTGCCAATTTCTCAAAAATTGATAAGCAAATGATGATAAAAATGTACAGAAATGCCCAGTAGAGGGAAAAGATTAAGTTATTTTATATTAATTTGGAGGTCAAATGCACTGGAATAGTGTTTGCAGCATAACTCAGACTGGCTGAGTGTGATTATAAATCTTCAGCCAGATGCTGAATTAGTGAAGCTAATTCAATTTGAAAGGATACGCTTGTTATTTTAAAGCCCCTTCAGTGTGGTTGATAATTATGGAAATCTGTGTGTATAATTTATTGTTCCTGTCAAATAATCATTCAATGAATTAAAAAGAAATGTGACCTTGCCCACCTATTTCAAAGCACACATGGAGCTCCGGCACTGCAGAGCCGAGCCGGGCTGAGCCAATAGACTCATCAAAGACAACCTACAAACTACCTACTCATGAATGAGGGATACAATAACCTACATGAGCGGAATTCAAATGAGGATGGGGAACTGTGACATTATCTTTTAACTCAGCGTGAAAACCACGTTCATAATCATGCACAAAACTTCACAGAAGATGCCACACAGATGCAAAGAGTGTCCAGAATACATCAGTCTAACTCATAAAATCACTAAATAAAATAACACATATTCATAACATAGCACATATTCAGTTTACTGTGTGTGTTTGAATAACTGGTTTAGTAACCATGAGTGGGTGTGGTAATTACCCACTTTTGTCTGCAAAAAAGTGCAGAGGGTGAAATTTTCATAATACAGCACACTGCACTACAGTACAAGTTTGAAAAAGAAAAAAAAACTATCCAACTATGTCAAGTTCCTTTTGTCAGGTGGAACTGAAAAATACATTTGATCTGTTGCGGTTTGACTGTTTTTGCACTGATTTGAACGTCTGCCAAATGAATTACTGGATGCATATGCAATATACCTGCTTAAATGGATTATTTAATATCTATCCTTCCGCTAAGTCATAAAAACAAGCAATTAAAGTGTCATTTTAAAACTTGTGCTTCCTAAAGGTAATGGGTGTGTCGCAGCGGAGTCCATGTGCAGTAGAATGATGCACGGCAACTCAACTATCAGGAGGCTTAATTAAAACACCTGCATTGCTATTTCAAGCTTAAACTTTTCATTCCAATGTCTTTGAATTAGTGAACTAATATGTTACGTATATTAGGGCTTACAAAAATATATCCCTTTTAAATCATCCAATAAAGGTTGAAGAACAAAGTCACAATTTTTGTCACAACCTTTTGCAACAGCCTCTGTGTGATTTTCAAAGTATTAGATTGGATTCAGCACTAGAATATGATTTTGGTGTATTTCCCTGCAGGCGGTGATGGCTGCTTTTCTGTGGAGAAGAAGACGGGCCAGGTGGTGACCACGGGGCTGGCGCTCCAGAGGGACAGAGAGTACTTGTTAAGTGTGGTGGCCCTGGATGGCCTGGGTGGCCGCAGCACTCCTGCCATGCTGTCGGTGGTGGCCGGAGCCAGAGCGCCGCAATTTACAAATGCCAGCTACGCCATTTCCATACCAGAGAACACACCTGAAGGACAGCCGTGAGTGCCGCGCTCTCATCCGCTTTCACAGACATAATCAGGCGTGAATGTGACACCGACGCAAGTCCAGGACTGTCACTGCAGCTCCTCCATTGATTTAGAAGCGATAGTCATCACTGATATGCGATATGTGTGTGTGTCTGTGTGTGTCCTCACATTTACTACATACTGAGTATCGAAAACCTTCCTGAGAGCAAAGTGGGGCCATGTTTGCAAATGTATTATTCTCATGAAAGCCCTCACAATGATAGCAGTACAAGGACGTCTGTGGGTCCATGTGTGTATGTGCATGCGTGCGTGCGTGTGTGTGTGTGTGTGTGTGTGTGTGCGTGTGTGTGGTGTGTGTGTGTGTGCTGAAAATGTGTATGTGACTATCAGGGGATGCAGCAGAACAGTATTAATTATTGTTCCATATTTATGCATACAGACGGACATCTGGGGCAATCAGAAGTGTTTATCCAAGATGACTGTGCGTAATTATATAGCATATGTTGGCGATAAACTATCCGTCATTTTAATTTATATACATTTAAGGTGGCTGGAGGAGCAACTGCCTCCACTGCATTGCCCAAGCTCATCAACAAAGGCTTTCCTAAGCCAGTATAGAGCTGCAAATTCATCAACAAGTCCTTGGTTCGGACTGTTAGGCTCCTCACTGCCATAATGTACAGCACATTTATGGTCACCTCACCGTGTCAGCAACACACAGAAATTCACAATGTCTTTTTCACAAATGCGCACAGAGACACGTTCTAGCCGTGACACTTTATTACACTGAACTGAAGATTCTGACTATAGGACCGGATCAATGGGCCGTGCAGTCACTGATTTCACTGTTCGTTCCGCAGCTTCCTGGTGGTGTACGCCGTTTCTTTCCAGAAGCAGCCCATCAGTTACAGCCTGTTGATCAATCCCAGCAGCCTTTTCAGCATCCGACCGGAATCGGGGGAGATCAGTCTGACCAGGACGCTGGATTATGAGAGCGACCAGCGGCGGTACCTGCTGATGGTGCGAGCCAGCGAGGACACCAGTGGCCTCAGCGCTGCAGCTGAGGTCAGGCCAAAGGCAGCGCGGCACCAGCAACAAACAGAAATTGAACATTTGTCCATATTTTCAGGGCAACTTTGTCAATTTAGCTTTTTTCTTTTTTAAAAAAATCGCTTTTAAGCTCCAACTGGAGCTTTATGAAGATTAAAAATCACCCTGCAAATTCAGGCAGGTGGTGAAACACTCTCAGGGGAAAACAACAGACAGGTAGTAAAGTTATCGCTACCTGAACTCAGTAAAGAAAAACTAATTAAATACACAAATTAAAAGCAAAGTCTTGGAAAACCCAATACAAAAACAAGAGAAACGAGCCACAGCTGACTCACAGAAGAAGGTTCCTGGTTCAGAAAACAGGAAGAAGGAACAATTTATAGGAAGTGATTGGTTGAAGACACCAAACAGAGGAAACTGAAGACTGAGTGAGACAAGAATTCATATGAAAAGAGCCTCAAACATTAAAAACAATAGGTTTTTTCTTATACAGCCGAATGGAAGTGCAAAACAACATCTCTTTTGTTGACATTGGCTCTATTGTGTATTCCCGGTGGCTATCCACAAAGCTGTCAGACTGACCAGCTTTCACCTCGGTGTTACCAAGTGTGGCTCACCCGGACTGACAGGGGCTGAATTAACAGCACTGATCTGATTTCAGCCCTGACCACAACAGACGTCTCTTTTTTATAATGAGAGCTGAGAAGGCCTTTAATGTTAACAAGGATGACTTCTCACCTCTCATTTTTGTGCTCCACTTGGCGAAAGTGAGAATGATCACGAGTTAAATAAAGATCCTCTGACTCTGATGCAGGCGAGAACTTCAAATCTGAAAGTGAATATCGCTGCATGAAGTATTCATGAACTCAGAAGCATTTAAATAATTGATTCCAAAATTTTTGTTACACAATTATCACGTCTGGCACTGAAGTCTTCTCTGCAGACATATACGGCAGAAGGTAAAATGGCTCTTCGGCTGCATGTTTCAGAGAAGGAGGTGGAGGCCAGTAAAACCTATCCCTGCTATTTCGGGACTATTACTCAGCTGTCACTTCACACTTTACACACGGCAGTGACAGAGAGCATGCAGAGCAGAGGGCGGCTTAAGGCCTTTGTTGAAAAACACACATGCTCATGAAATGTTCTATTTCTGACTCGGGAAGTGGAAGATGTGCGGAACAATATTAAAATCGAGAAGATGCAGCCCAGGTCACATTCATGTCACAGACTTGGTGTCTGCTTTTCAGTGTTAATCAAGAGAAACTGATTTTCTCTCAGCGTGTGTCTCTCCCCTCCATCATTGCAGGTTCAGGTGTTGATCACGGATGAGAATGATTGCGTGCCAGAATTCCTCCAGTCCATCTACAGCGTGGACGGTGTCCCTGAGACGGTGACGACAGCTACATCCCTGCTGCAGGGTGAGACGACAAACGCTTCTACACCCAAGTGGGAAGAAAAGACAAACCAAAGCCAAGTTTGGCCAATTATCATTATGATGCTCAAGGGCAGAAACAAGTCTGCAAAAATAAAGAAACAGAAATTATTATAGAACATATTAATATTTGTTTCAGAATGAAGGTTGTGCAAATGGTGTCTTAAAAACTCTTAAACCAAAAGCACTCAGTCTGTATACTTAAGCCTCCCAAAAAGTGATTTGAGGCCAAAGTAATTGTGTTCAGGCTGGAGTTTCTGTTGAATGTTGAGCACCTGCAGGATTTCTGATCTCCACGGGTGACTACACGATAGATTGTTTGTTGTGAATCTCTTGCTGGGTGATTGAGCCGGATCCCGTGTGAGAAAAATGGGACGAATGTAATCTGAAAACACAGGGCTACGCAGCCCGGAGTGGCAGCGACTGATGGCGCAGTGTAATCAAGGGTAAGAGAAAATGGCAGCCGATGTAATCAAACGTAGCAACAGAGGGTGGAAAAGGAAAGAAAAGTAAACCCTGTGCCTTTATGCGAATAAAAACTCACACGGCAGCGTTCAAAGAGAGGTGAGAGGCTTATAGAAGGTCAGCTAATGAGGACGTTTCATATTTTTCCAACACAGACAAAATGTTCCTGAAAATATATGACTTCAGAAACCTGGGATAACCCCAAATCTATTAAAAAACAACGGCAAAATATTCAGTTTCTTAATTTGCCTGGCTACATAACTCATTAAAGAAATGTCAGGGTGTAAAGGCATCAATTGTGTGAAGTTACCATTACTCCATCAACGCTGATTCCACAGAGCAACAAAAGCTGCAACTCTATCATCTGAGGTCAGCCGCAAAAAAGATTTAAATTGCCTGGCTGTTAAAAAGATGCAGCGCTAGTGGCAGCAAGGTTGAAAGGAACAATGGCTTTTGTGGAGCTGATAGTAAATTGCCATGTTTGAAAAGTATTTTGAGACTTTTCAAAAATAAAACTGGAAACAAACAAAGTGTGGAGGTGCACAGGTTTAACGTAGATGAAATGACCAAAAACAAATAAATATGCAAGTATAATGATCCAGGCAGCCTGCAGAGGAGTAGGAAGCAGTGTCTGAAATTACCAAACTTGAGGTAAAATTACCACTGCGAGCAGTACAGCAGTTTAGTCTGATTGTTCTATTGTTGTATTTTTAATATACATAAATATATTTATACATAATTACCCCTGAAGTAGGTCATTTCAAAGCAATCATCTTAGTTTCATGGGGTCTTGTGGTCTGCTGGCTCATTTTTTATAAATGATTGCTGCAGTCCTGGTGGGGCACAAACCAGTTTATTTGCTGGTAATTGTGGCTGTCAGAACCTATGATCTATTACATGTTAGCAAGGCCATAAAGAGATAATGATCTACACAGATGTCAACATATTCATCATTTCTTGGATCCCTTTCAGTAAACCGTAAATTGATTGTGATGATCCAATCCCCGCCCCCCCCTCCCCTGCAGTGTTGGCAACAGACTGTGACTCGGGGTCAAACGCTGAGCTCACATATTACACCTTGAGCCCAGACTTCAGCATCTCCCCACACGGAACCATCTTCCCCGCGGGCCGCCTGGACTATGAGAGGCCCAACCATCTCTACGAGTTCGTGGTGATGGCGACGGACGGTGGAAACGAGCCTCACTCGGGCACCGCCACGGTTCGCGTGAGGATGGCCAACATCAACGACGAGGCCCCTGAATTTTCCCAGCCAGTGTGAGTACAGCTGTTGCCTGCCCTTCAGCTCTGGCGGATCTTTTTTCCAGCCATTGTCACAGTTTTTTGTTTTTTTTGTGTATGTCTGTGCTGCTTTGGAAACGTTAACACCTTCCATCCTCTGGCTCCTCTCACTGCACACTTGCATTGCTACTGTATAGCATAAATCGTCAAAAAGTTCACATTTGATTTTATCAAAGCCTCTATAGCCAACAAGATCGTTGCATCACAGCTACATATGTCATTACATCACATATGATAGACCTGCCTTTCTTGTGTGCCTTAATAATATTTGATACTAGGACTGCTGCCATGAAATACTGCCAACTGGCATCAATAGAGCCGTGGTGAGCCCACCACAAGGACGAAAAACTCAATATATTTCATTGCAACAGCTGTCTCGAGGCAGAAGACAGTGCTATTGCTACTTCAGGTAGCCATGCCTGCTTACAAAGCAGCAAGTTCCACAGAGGAGAGTGGTCCTTTAATCAAATTTTTGCCTTTAATGAGTGATGATGACAAATGGGGAGCAAAAATTGACACTGTCTCCGCCATACCGTTCATAAAAAAGGCCAGTGCAAGATGAGACTGAGGACATGCCCTTTTACCCTCCCTGTTTCTCTGCTCACATGGAAAAAAAAATTAGATGAAATAAGACGAGCTCAGCAGCAGGAATATAAAGATTCACCTTCACAGAGGCACGCTGACATCACAGCATTATACAATCCAAAATCAAGCTATTGCGCTGGATTTGGGGATCATATTTAGAGCCAAAAGACTGGAGGAGAACCTACGAAAGGGGAGGCAGATGCTTGGAATCCAAATGTAGTAAAGTGCGAAATAAAAAACATGTACTAAGACATCACGTTATGGAATTAATATTAATGTGCCATATTATCAACCCAGAGAGAATTCACCAGTGAGTTTTCCTTTTGCTGTTTCAATTGCTATACTGCATGTTTTTTAAAAATAAATAAATAAATAAATAAAATGACCTGACAGCACAAACAAATGAGATTAATACCAAAGCTGCCCTTTAGCCAAGTTTCCAGCTGCACGTCCGTTTCGGGGAGGAAACACCTTAAATCATGTTTAGACATATACATTTTCTGCAAAACCCTCCTCCTCATTTTGGCCACCAGGATGAGATTTCCCTGCTTCAACTGGCATTTCTTGTTGATGTTAAAGGTCAAACAACTAAAAATAAGTCTTTGCATGCCCAGAAAACTGGAAAGGTAATGGCCATCTTTCCGTCTGCTGATTAGGAAGCATGCAATACAGCTGGAAGTGTTTGGATGGGTGAAGAAAAAAAAAAACGCTAATTGACAGTCACAGTGCAGAACTGTGTCAGGTAATTCACACTGGCTACCCCCCTTGTGTGTGACACTGTTACCAGATGTGCAAATTTTATGCTCACTTTGATCTGCTCAGTTGATTTTCTTTGGGGTTCTGTCAGTATCCACAGTCGTTTTTTTGAAAACTTGAACACTTGAAGCTAAAATATGAACTAATGAGCCGGCAGATATTATTATTAATCCTGTCAGTGTCAATGCATTCTACTGTCACATTATGTTGACATACTAATTAAATTCTTGAGCTAACCTGGATTCCACATACTACAGCTCCTATAGTAGCCAAAGGGTCTAAGAGTCTCATGGTTTGGATTTCTTGTCCCGATATCTTACATTAACTACGTTACCAATTCCCCCACCACCCTTTGCCCTTGACACCAAACAAACTCTGGTCACAGACCACTGAATCCTGCAGCAGTCCAAGTTAAATCTTTGAGCTTTCGGCTTGAAACATCTGTCAAGAAAGAATCAAATTGCTGCATGCATGACTAAAACACACACATACACACTTCTATATGGTGAACAGTGTATATCAGACTTGTGCAAAAGCTATGTTGAAAAGGAACATGTGCTTTATAACTGCACAGTCAGCAGTTTCCCGTAAAGTCTGCTCTCGCATGTGTGTGGGTGGTAACATTTTATCTTCAATTTAATATTAAGAAGTAAGAGATTAATATAATATATTCACTATAAAAATATTTAATAGATTTTCATAGTGAACGCATGCGTACCACAGGTCTATAAGTCTACTTCTTCTATGGCTACTAAAACCAGAACCTCCTAGAACACAGCTTCTACTGCCCCCTAGTGAGTGAATTATTTATGTTGAAGGTATTCATGACTTCCATCTTCACAGCAATTTTTGAGAACATTCCAAAATATTTTGATGAAAACCACAATAAATAAATGAATACCATTATAGATATACTGGGACTGCCACACAGACGTTGCGCTGACAAAATTAGGACACCGATTCCTGACTCGAGAATAATGGAAGAAGAAGCAGCCCTCAAATCTCCATCTGAATGCTTTTTTGTAAATATCGATATCGCTGAACTTTCTTGTTGCAGTGGCTGGGTTTTATCTCGGTCTTTTCCATAAAGACTGCAGGAGACTGACATATGGATCCAATCCGGTGTGTCCCCGACCGCCTTTTTTTGGGCAAAGCTTTGTGTGGGTGGGCAGCAGCTGTCACTGCGGCTCCAACTGTATTTATTCCCCCAACCAAGTCTGCTGGCTGTCATGTCAATCACGTTCAACGACCTTCACGTAAAGCCGTTGCATACCTTTGTTATGTTGTCAGGCACGAGATGAAGATGCATGCCGACAAAGACAACGCTTAAGAGAAAATCACAAGCAAACATGGTTGCAGGGCAAGACAAGAATACCAAAACAGGCACGGCTAGATGGCGAGAGCCAGTCTGCTATGCAGATAAGCAGAAAAAAAAGCATTCGCACAAATGCTCTTGCCAGAACCGCAGAGGAATATTTAGAATTTCCGTCATTTGCCAGGAAGTTTGTATCTTATCACGCTGGGGCTTACCGAGACAGAGATAGCTGCCGTGACGACGGAGAGAGTCCTGTTGCAGAGGAGTTGGAATAATTGAAATACAAGCTAATGTCATGGCAAGACAGGTGGAAAAATGCAAACAGCTGGTGAATAGACGGCGACGCGGACTATCTTGTGCTCATAGATGAGCGAGATAAAGGCAGATGCTCGACGAAGAGAAGCAGAGCGAGTGTGTATCCAACAGTGATGGCCTCTGAGCCTGGTGACGGATTACAGGTCACTCATGTTGCCAGAGAGACTGCTGCAGCTCGTGGAGATGAATCACCCATCAGCGTACTTCTGTAAACCATCAATCACCTCTGACTCCTCGTTGCAGACAGCTCCCCCCCCCCCTCCAACGGCACCCCCAAACCGCCGCCCACCTCTACAGACTCGCAGGGTTGCGTGCTAGAAGAAGACGCCTCACAACATCTCGCAGCGGCTGGGTTGTGCTGACGAATCAGCACCAGCTCGGAGAGCGCGCTTCCCCCTTACATCCTGTTCCTCTAACAGGCTTCCTTTTTCTTCCCACTCTTTCCAGTCCCTCACCCTCCTCCCCCACCCCTCCACACCCACACACACGCACACACTTTTTTGTGATCTTTCTGTCCTCTGACTTCTATAGTCCATCACCACCCCCGGTCTCTGTGCCACCGCGGTGTATCAGTCTCACCAGTATCTCCCTGCCCGCCATCTCGTAGCGAGCAAATCATTGTTGACATTTTAAAAGGCCCTGCTGATGGAATGGCCCGCTGTGGAGGCGCCGTTTCTTCAGCAACTTCAGCAGATGCTATTTGTCTGTGGTCAGGGCAGCTGGGAGGACAGGTCAGCTCATGGTGACAAGCACACGTCACATCTATAAGTCTAATCAGGCCTCTGACGCTTCTGACCGCATTAACGATTTTGCCGTCTGTATGGATCGCCTGTCTCCCCTCCAGCTTGTTAAACTGAACTTTCTCTGCAGATACCGGACATTTGTCTCCGAGGACGCCGGCCCCAACACACTCGTTGCCACGGTCCTGGCCAAAGACCCAGATGGAGACGGTATAGTTTATTCCATCACCTCAGGGAACGAAGAGGGAAACTTCGTCATTGATAGCCAAAAAGGTAACCTCTAGGGTTTGGATATCCAGGTTTGGTAATAAGGTTCAATGGCACATTTTCCTGTTTTTAAAAGCCCACAGAACGATGGCATTCCTGTTTGTTTTTTTTTGTTTGTTTTCACGAGTACAAAGAACAACGGCGTCCCTGCTTTTCATTGCTTTCCAGTCGTGGTTACTGCACAGTTCATCTTTTTTATTTATCCTGTGATCCGAAACGAGGCAATCGCTGTGACATTTGTCACCCAACCCTTTCAATTCAATTTCACAACAACTGCTCTATCACGGCTCACAATCTTCAGGCTGCACTCTGTCAGCTCCACTTCCTTTTGTCCCATCTTTTTATATTCCTTTCCACCCTCTCTGCGTATCCTCCGAGCGAGAAAACCAGGGTCTGATATCCTCTGAGCTCCAGGGAAAGTCACTTTGGGCCCTCCCGTTTAGCAGATCCATGTATATGAAGAGTGTTGGCTCATTGAATTCCTCGGGTCACATTTGTAAACAAGGTTGACATTTAAGTGGGACAAATTACTATGCACACCCCACAGTTTGCTTATTTTAATGTATGGGTGCAGAGCCCTCAACATCATGCATTGTCATTAGGCGCCAGCGCGCCCCTCTAGGCTGCGGGCCGTTGGGACGCCAAGAAAATTGGAAGGGAGGGTATTCCAGCACTGTGTCAGCATGCTGAGTTGTCTTTAATCAAGCGCGCTGGCAGACATGAACAGAAACACTAAAAAGAGGGCAGAAAAGCTTCCTGATGCTCTCGTTTCACTCAGGTTCCCTCACATCACAGGCCGCTGGTTCATCTCCCAATCTCTGATGTTTTTTTGGATCATTGTTATTGGGGAAGATGTTGATTCAGACGCGGCTTGCTTTTATCCCCACTTTGATCTCCACCGTTACGCGAATGCAGACAAAGGACCCGGGCAGGAAAATATAAAAGGAATGGGCCGAACCCAGTTAATTTCTAAACTGGTTTTGCTCCAGTGCGTCATTTGATTTCAGTACATATTTATAAGAGAAGACATAATTCTTTAGACTTTGCTATCACTACTGTTATGGGCATTGTCATTTCTAGTAAGGCTCAGTATGCGCTGGCCGCATTTTTGATCAAGCATCCTTCTTTATCCAAGGCTGCAGTGGCAATAGCAATAACTATTGTAATGATAAAAATGAGTGTTTTGGGAAGGACCATCTTTTAGAACCTTTAATTTAATGGGCTCGCACTTTTTGCAGGCTTGATTCGTCTCCGCTCCACTCCCCTGCCCAAGCTTCAAGGCCTGGAGTATGTCTTGAATGTAACGGCCACCGATGACAATGCATCAGGCGGGCCACAGCCCCTGTTCTCCTCCGCACGTGTCATAGTCGGGGTGGATGACGTCAACAACAACAAACCGGTGTTTGAAGAGGTGAGGATCATCCCCTATGCTAATTGAGGAATTTGTTTTATTTGAACTGTGATACTTTTAAATCTGGTGTGTGCATAGTTGTTGTGTTTTGAACATTTTTTCATCGACTTCAAGACTTCACTCGTTAGCAGATGGTGTTATCATCTCCCAGTTGTGTTGTTAACATATGTGCTAAATATATGCTAAGTTGCTGCCTCCTTTGCATGCTGTATAACAATTTTTTTAAAGCTGTACTTGTCCTACTTGTTCTTATTAACTGAGGCTTCGTGGGAGAAATGGTTTTCCTCCATTGAAGTTAGGTGCTACAGAAATGTCTGATATAAATATAAAATATATTTCCATCAACCTGTATGCCCTTTTTCTTTTCACTCCTTCATCCATCTCTTCTCCCTAATCTCTACATATTTGTCTTAGCATTCACATTTCCACCAACCTTCATCTCTCTACATTCCCCAGAGTTCTGATTAGTCTTTACACTCGCTCTATCTTTAGGCGGCGTGTTGGGATTTCAATTAATTTGTGAAGAAAAAAAGTGTGGTATCATCGTAATGCACTATACCTGTTTAATTGACTTCCTCCATAATTACAGAATGGCTGGAGCTTCAGTAAATACACCGGTGGGTGGCCTGGAAGTACTGGTCATGTTTAATGGAACTGAAGAATCTCACCAAGCACCAACCATCTACTCATATTCAAAACTTTTCTTAAAAAAGCAAAATCTTACTATTTAGCAAGGCTTGTTATTTTAATGTTTCTCTATCACTTCTGATCCAGCTCCCTTATTTTCCCTCCTTTTAATGGGCTTTTGGTTGAGTAGCAAGCATTTATGATTTCAAAAGCAAAGCTCCAGAGAACAGCTCTTTAACTGGGGCATATGTTCATCGGGGGAATGGTCGAATATCTGGTAGAGCCGTTCACTGCTGCCTCTTCAAAAGAATCTACTCATTCTTTTTTTAATAATTACTATTCTTATGGATGTGACAATATATCTGTGACTTTGATATTGTGTTTTTTGCCGAGGACCCCCCCTCCACACCCATGTTATTGTACTGGCCTTCTAAATAATGAGTGGATTTTCTTTGATCCCTATTTTCTTATTAATGAAATAGTCTCACCATTCGGCCACACAAGTGTAAATTATTCCTCGTGTTTGTTGTTTCTCCTTCTCCGCTGCACATCAGTGCCAGCGATATCGCGAGCAGGCTTCAGTGCTTGAAAACCAGCCAACGGGGACTTTTGTGTTGCAAGTGCACGCCGTGGATGCAGATGAGGGAGCCAATGGAAAAGTCAAATATGGCCTAATGCACAGAGACAGCGCCATGCCCGCCTTCAGGATTCACCCAGACACAGGTAGAGCGCTCACGGACTGTCAGGGACTCAGCAGCAGAGATGTGACTGGAGACAGTGCTGCATTTTTAATAACAACTGACTTCTGAAATTGTCAACTCCAGTTGGGAGCCAAGAGAAAGTCCTCTGTATTCAAATTGAAAGGAAAAACTCCAAAGCTGAATCTGGCCACGGTCAGTGGGAATCAATGTGTAAAGATGGTAAATCAAGTTTCTACCTGAAATCACTTTTCTTCCAATTAAAAATTCTAAATGGATCTTTACATTGTGACAGAAACAAGGAGCCTCCTCTCCTCACTCCACCAGTCACAGTCTGGGAAAAGAAAGATAACCAGCAGGGAAAGATGTCCCACAGGTGGAAGTGGAACCAATCCCATAAAGTGAAATAAAAAATAAGTGTAAAGCCACTGTGCAGTGTAATGGGCTATTTTAGAACAATTGTGAGACGCCCCCTGAGGCGCCAAAGCAGGGATGGAAATAACACATACTAAATAAGGCATACTGTAAAATTACATCCAAGCCATTTCCAGATTACACAGGGCCTCCCTATGACAGAATGAAAGAAGAAAATTAGCCTTTTTTTATTAGTCGTAATGACTTTTAGGGGTTTATTCAAAAGCCAGAGCTCCACTTTAATAACCAAGTCACTGAAGAGTAAAGGCGAGTACTCATGGATGGACGGATGGAGGATGGAGGATGGAGGATGGAGGGGATGTTTGCATTCATGAGTGCATGCCTGTCGTGTTTGCAGGAGCGATTGTGACAGCCCGGAGGTTCGACAGGGAGCGGCAGAGAGAGTACTCGGTTACAGTAACGGCCACTGATTGGGCCGAGGAGCCGCTCATTGGAATCTGTCAGCTCACCGTCCAGATACTGGACCAGAATGATAACAACCCCAAGTTTGAGAATCTACGTTATGAATGTAAGTGATGGAGAAAAATAATATCATGTCAGATTAGGCCAATTTTATGCTCAGTTATAACATTAGTAGTTTGCTCCAATATAGGATGCTTTAGAGTAAAAACAAAAGTGTCCTTAAATAAATTATAGCAAAAATCTAAAAAAAAGACCCTTAGTCTTATGACCAGAGTGCACATACATTATTTGTGTTGCCTGCAGACTTCCTGAGAGAAGACACTTTGGTGGGGACAAGTTTCCTCCGCGTGGCAGCTCATGATGATGACTTCGGCACTAATGCAGCTATCACTTACTCCATGTCCCCGGAGCCGCCCGAGTACCTGCGGGTCAACCCCGTCACTGGATGGGTCTACGTCAACCAGCCTATATCGCAGGTGACTCAGTCAGCAGTTATTAATCGCCCTGTTGTCCCCCCCCCACACACACACACAGACACACACACAGACCCAGACATAAACACAGGCATCCTATATGACACAACTAGCCTGCGGGTCAGCAGAGTTAATGAGTTAGCCACCTTAAAATGCATCTTTCTGACACCATCAACTTGAAGTGCATGTTCTCCCAGAGGTGCCGAGTGTGAAGAGATACAACGTGCCAAGACTAATTCAGGAAAAACAAATTAATTAAATCACATTTTAACAAGCTTGTGGTTCTGTGGTCGTGTTCCGTGGACGTAGCTGATGCCTACGGTTTTGATTACTGCCCCCCGGCTAAGGGATTTCCAACAGAAGGCCACAAAAATCCCCACGGTCGCCATCAGAGAGCTGGTTTCAGATTTTTAAGAAATCAATCAGGATTCGATCTTGTGTTTATGATACAGCATTAGCTTCTGCTTCCTACTGCTCGCCTCAGAGAGAGGTGGAGCTGCTTCCAGGCAGGAATCAAACGAGGGTGTATTATTTCAATGACCAATTTGAAAATGAGCGCAGTGCGCACAAATGGTTTCCGAGTGTCTGAGAGTGTTTCGAAAATGTGTATGGAGGAAATGCGAGTGCCGTGACTGAAATACATTCAGTCGCGTGATGGTGACGACGGCGACGGCAGCCACTTGGTGTTGCACGGCCTCGTGCAAACCGATAAGTTTTTATGAAAAATGACCACAGCAGTCTGAAGTCTCTGGTAGCAGCATACCATTCATTTTCATACAGGAGTGATATTGACTTTAATTATTTTCCCAGCCTCTCCTCTCTCGTTTGTTGAAACACAAAACTTGTCCTCTTTCTAAAAACTTGATATTGCTGTATGGAGCCATTTATCACTGTCATTTATTATTCAGCGCATATTATAGTGCACAAGTCCACTTGGAAGATTTGCTGCCAACTTAATGTAAAATTGAAGTAGTTAAGCCCTAAACCTTGCTGGACAAAGCTGCTGCATATTTAAAAGTGGTTTTGAAAGCCATTTCAGTCATCGCGGAGCTTCGACACAAGCTGCAAAAGCACTTTATGAAATGTGAAATGTTACCTTTGATGCAGGGCTCTGCCCAAGTTTGATTTTTCTCGCCGTAATTAAGGCCGAGCTTTCACACTTGACGGAAAAAAACGTGGACGGAGGGTTCAGCCTTTTGATGGAAAACGGCGAAAGGCAAATACGGAGCACGCCGACACTTTATCAAAGCTACATTACAGGAAGCTTTATCATTAACTCCATTTGCGCGCTTCATGCATCACCCTGCAGGCCTTGAGCATGGCTGTGAAATGTGAAGAACACAGTTTGCTCACCTTTAACCATTCATTTTATGGCCATTTTGACACAACCATTGCAAATTTGAAACCCCAGTTACGACACACTACACACACACACACTTTGCGTTTAAGCTGTGGAGAAGGGTTACACATGGTCACAAACACAAACTGGATTGTCCCAGGGAAAAGAAAGTGTAATTCTGTGGTTAAGTAGGATTTCTTCTCATCCGCCTGCTGCAGCACCATAATAGAATTACCCAGCCATGCTCTGCAGTGCTAGAATAATGAAGACGATAATTGAATTGTTACATGAGCATGTTTCTACTACTTTCATACAACTCTGGCTTGCCTTATATTTTCCTGTTAGTGATTAAACGTGCCTAAAAAAGAGTCTATTTTTAGGGAAATGTTGATTTGAACTCCTCAGCGTTCCCCTCAGAGTTAGATTCACCCCTCACATCCTGCCGATCCAGCTGTAGCACAAAGCCGACGAGCTATTTCAGAGCTCAGATCATGGCGTAATACATTTTTTGCCGGGCTCACTCTGCTGCCTCTGCTCTCAGCCTAATTAAATGATATCCTCGCTGGAATTTATATAAGTTTATGGTCAGTCAGGAAGTCCAAGTCATTACTGCCAATCATCTGACAATGAGCTCATCTCTCTGCACATCAGCTACACACCTCCTGCCACTGAGGTCAGTTCAAACGAGCAGGTTCACACATTATTGCTGCTTTCAGCTGCACACAGCGAGCTGCAGACGCCAAAATTAGACAGTGATATTTGAAATTTCTGTTTGGGTGCCTCATTTGTCCTATATATACCATATAGAACACCTGAACATGCTATGTGTGCCATGGCCGTGACCTTGATGTTGATGTAACCGCAGAGGACTTATATTACTCGGGGCATCGTGGCGACTGATGGCGGAAATAGAAGCACATCCGTGGAGCTGGCGGTCACCATCACCAATGTGAAGAACCAGCCTCCGCAGTGGGAACAGGAGAACTACAGCGTCGTGATCCCCGAAAACACCGCCAGGGACACGCCCATAGTCGTACGTGTGCAGCTCTACTGAAACTGTTGGTGTGTGGGATGAGCTGTGAAGGTTCCCTCTTGTCTCCCACAGCTGCATATATCAGTGACACAACTGCTGAATTGTGAAGAAAAAATAATAATAAAGAGATAAATTGTGGAAATGACAGGACAAAAACAGTGCAGACAGTAATTTGTTGGTAATGTTGAATACGGGGAATGACTTAAAATGATAATGATGGGTTGTCCCACAGCTAATGTTAATTTTTATATTGTTAAAGTAGAAACTGTTATCAGTGCAAATGCACTGATATGTCTACGTCATGTCTTGGTTAAACAACATTTAAAAAGTAAAGCCCCAAACAGAGAGACCTGATTGGGACGATTTTCATGTTGTGTCTTGCTGCTCCTGTCCAGACCCTCAAAGCCACCTCTCAACTGGGCGACCCCAGAGTGACCTATAACTTGGAGGATGGGATGGTGCCTGAAACCAACATGCCGGTCCGGTTCTACCTCTCTCCCAATCGCGATGACGGCTCTGCGTCCATCCTGGTGTCTGAGCCGCTGGATTACGAAACCACGTCCTTTTTCTCTCTGCGAGTTCGAGCGCAGAATGTTGCCGCAGTGCCTCTCGCAGCCTTCACCACCGTTTATGTCAATGTTACAGGTTTGATTGGTGCTCTTTGTACTGGAGATACTTCTGTTTCTTTAGAAGTCAAATCTTTTCAAAGAAAGTTCTGTTGACAATTTCAAGGCTATGACTTCATCTTATATATTTATTGTGTGGTGTATAAAAGCAGAGTTATAATCGTTTCTAAACTAATGAACTCTGTGTCACAAAAATGAATTTTAAATGTTAAATGTTTGCATGAGTGAATTTAAAAGATAAAAATGGAATTAAGTCATTTATATGCGCATTTATGCTAGTTCTAAAATAACCTATATATTTATGCTTAATTGATTTGGTTCATATGTTTTATGTAACAATTGAGATTAATCATACATTTATCTAAAACCACAGCTTTTTTTTATTAAACCAACTTTAAACCTTAACTTTACACAGACGCGCAGGGTTACTGAATATGGCTGAATTTATTACATATTTACTATTTGGAAGTGAAAACATTATCAGTTTGCTCCCTCTGTATCTCTTATCCTCCTTCCTCAGATGTCAACGACAACGTCCCATTTTTCACCTCCTCTATCTACGAGGCCTCGGTGACCGAAGGCGCGCAGATCGGGACATCGGTACTGCAGGTGTCAGCCCACGACAAAGATCTGGGTCTTAACGGACAGGTTTGTAATTCTCTGTATGGGCTCCATCACAGATCAGCTCTGTTTCAGTTGTGTCACTTTAATTTAGTATCGACTCTGTTTGCAGTAATGTTTACTCATGAATACATGTATTTCAGGAAAAGGCATATATATACTTATATTATATTTTGTACCCAGAATTGCAAGAATACTGACAATAACAAGACTGTTACAGCCTTAAAAAGTCTTTAAATTCCACATATTCCTTACTTATACCAAGAATTTAGTGAATATTTTTTAACAGATGCATCGTCGTTGCCGTTCCTGCTGCAACCCCCACCGTCGCTGCAGCTTGGTCACCTCAATCGCCCACTCACTCACCTTACGCTCACGCACATCGCAGAGCGCCATATTCACATAAGGACTGCACATAAGGACTTCACATAGCGATCAGCATAACCCACAATTGTCTGCTGCCCGTCGCATGTGCAAACACACTCGGCCTGAAACACTTCTGTTGTTGATGTGGGCTGCGCTGAGCTCATTGGACTGTATAATCACCAATATACCCTGGAATATATATTCTGCCTTCATCTCATGATTTCAGGAATTGGCTCTTGTAATTCAATGAAGAATAAAGATTGTTCTTAGCCAACGGCTGTGACTTCTGAACTTGACTTTTGCACGTTGTTGTGTGGAACTAGACGTAAAGTTGTATAACATCAGGTCCCAATCACCGCACGGCTGTGAGGTTTTGTTCAGATGTGGTGAAACATTCCTAGGAACTCTGCTGCGTGTCTGACTGGGATGGCAGCAGCAGGTTAGAGTATTAGAGTATTGATCCAGTTCCTCCAGAAAATGGCTCAAGAATTTCTGGCATAATCAGCTACAAAACCTTCTTGTCGCTCGGAAGTACTCTGTTGTTTTTAAAATATGTTGCACTCCTCAGATCACTTACACACTCTTGAGCGACAGCAGCGGGGACCACAGCCTGTTCCGAATCGACCCCGAACTGGGGATCATCTACACTGAGACTGTGTTTGATCGTGAGGCCCGGAGCTCCTATTTACTGGAGGTTCAGTCAGAAGACGGCCTGGAGTCGGCGCGGCCCGGCAAAAACAAGCAGCCCAACTCAGGTTAGAGGGGTTAAGCATTTCTATTGCGCATAAACAAGGGTGCATTAAGGTTTTAAGAGGTTTAATGGTCATTAGATCATCCAAGATTATGCAGCACAGTAATGTGTTGCATGTCAAGGCCTTTAGATGATGACCCAATAACTGAAAAATAAACCTATATATTGGTACTTTCCCAACAATCTCACTAAAACTGCTTTTAAATTTTAAATTTCCGATGTTCAGGCTGTAAGAACTGTGTACTTTTTTCTGCTCTGTTTTTGTGCCATTCTGGTCATCTTTAAACTTCATGTCAAGTCGCATGACTTTGTATTCAGGAGCAGGCCTGCTGGCGAATGTTTGTTAAGGAGGCATTAGCGATGTTTTGGAGCAGAAAAGCCTTTTCTCCTGAGTTGCCAGACCCACTTAGCATTTGAAATGAGCCTTAGCTGCGTCTTATGCAGCGAATCTCCAGCGTCCAGAAAGGCTCATCTCCTCGGCTCACGTTACCTGCCTCATCGTCTCACTGCTGGGACGCGGCAGCAGCCAGCTGATGCAGATTTTGCGAACCAAAGAATCCGACCCTCTGCCGCCATCAACTTTTACCATAGCAGGTGGAAATGAAGGCGTCAGCCTTGTGTCACGTGAGCAGATAATTACTGGGGCTAAAAGAGTAAACAGAGTAATAAAGATGGTGCAGATAACATGTAAACACTTGTTATCTTATGAATATTTAACCTTCCCAGTAGAGGGATTCGTTATCTACTCTCTTCCAAAAAACTCCCTGTTAGTGTTTTTCTCTCTCTGTTGCAGGCAGTTATTCACAGTAAGACTATAAACTCTTGGCAAAATGAATAATTTATGTAATTTACAGAAAACCTTTGTGAGAACTGCTTCTGTTTTTCCCCCCTCTTTTTGGCACATTGCGTTGGCTTAAGTGCCTCTTCCCTACTAAGCAGTGACAATGAATTGTAGAATCAATAAACAGATGGAGGGAGAATACACACATAATGTGCTTGATGGATTCCGTATGCTTGTGCGCGGCGTGTCATTGAATGCCGTGCCGTTCCGTTCCTCCCACAGACACGGCGTATGTGAGGGTGTTCATCAGCGACGTCAACGACAACAAGCCGGTGTTCGCTCAGCGGCTGTACGAAGTGGGCGTGGACGAGAACGCTGACATCGGCCTGGCTGTTGTCACCGTTAGCGCCACCGACGAGGATGAAGGTACGCTTCATGAGGCAGCAGACTCGGGAGGTCCGCGGAAGGTTTCAGCGACGCCGCGTCTGGAAATAAAACGTTGAAGAGGCCAGCCAACCAGAACCAATATAAAAGTTCTTGTGAGACGCTTTGAAACTTTGCAGCAGTTTCCCAAAGTGGTTTCTTGCCAGACTTTCTCTCTCGAAATTGCAGAAATATTTTGGCAGTCAATCAGCCTGGTTTCAAACACTGAGATGTGAGGCTGCACCTTTTTTATTTTTTTTTATTCTTTATAACTGGATGGCCTGTATTTCTCAGATTTTGCATAAAGTGACCCTGTGGGTAGTCTTTTCCCTTTGCTCAGATAATGTAGTGTGCTAGATTTAGCAGTAGTCATTTGAGTGCTGGTAATGCATTGTGGAACATATGTTCCCAAAAGACTGGCATGCTCCCACACAGTAGGTGGGCAGGATTTAACCAATCAAGCAGTTGCTCATCCTCTGTGCAGCGGCTGCATGACATCTCTTTATCGGGCATGTTTAGGTCTGTTAATCAAGCATTTACGTGGAATGTGGGTGCAGCTTAGGCCACACTGCGGGACTAATGATGGATAGCCGCGGTTTAACACCAACCCCCAACATTAAAGTTGCAGAACTGTTGCCCTCATGTCTGAGCGTCTGCGCTCAATCTGTCTTGTTTAAAAACCCCACCCGGGGCCTGGCTGCCGTAAGCCTGCCAGATCCCTGTGGGAGGCGCAGAACGCTCTGTCGGTGAGGCTTGTGTTAATAGTGAAGATTAGAGTATGTACATAGGATTGTGGCTAGTTTAACCCCAATAGAATGATTGAAAGTGAAGACTGTTCATTCCGGGAGATTATCTTATCTATTCCAATGTTAAAAGGTTTGACCAAATGGTCTCCATGGAGACACTAGATAAATTCGCATACCAACATCCTCTTTTCTAAACTACAATGCCGACTCGTTCTCAGCCCCACAAAACCCATTCCCAATAGACAGCCCTTTCTGCTTTACTGTATACTGGTTTTCTGTCTTCTGCTCTACTTCTGCTTCTTCTGCACTCCTTTTTTTGTTTAAATTAGCATCTGATTAAATTCGATGACACGATGTACAAAGTTTCCATTTAATTAAGTAATCAAAACAAGAAAGGGATACTTTAAAACTCACTAATGCTCAGGTCTCGAAGGAAATGAGGTGTAATACCCCCGTGGGTGTTATTCCATTGGCTGTGGAATTAAAACTACAACACTGAAGTACTTTGTGTCCAGGGACTGAAGGGAAATTGGCGCCAGCAGCAACCGACTGTGAAGTCTGCATCTTTATTTTTATTTTTCTTTCCATAGAATCAATGATGTTTAATTCCTGGCTGCTCAATGTGTGTTTCCTGGTGCAGGAGCCAACGCCAAGCTGCGCTACCAAATCACATCTGGCAACAAAGGCGGAGTATTTGACATCGAGCCGGAGGTGGGGACGATTTTTGTCGCGCAGCCGCTGGACTACGAGCAGCAGAAGAGATACAAGCTGCTGGTCCTCGCCTCGGACGGGAAGTGGGAGGACTACGCGGCCGTGGTGGTCACCGTGGTCAACAAGAACGATGAAGCCCCGGTGTTCTCCATGAACGAGTACTACGGATCAGTCACTGAGGAACTCGACGGCTCGCCTGTGTTTGTACTGCAGGTACATGCAGCGTGTTTTATGATGAACTCTCACGCCATCATTTTTTTAAAATGGAGTAGTGGTTCAGTGTGATCATGTGTGGGGGTCAATGATAAAGCCTGCAGCTCCATGGGCAAGAAGCATGCCTGATGAGAGTTCATTACTTTAATTTAGAGAAGTGCTTGCACTTAAATGGTCTGTCTGGAAAATCCAAAGACAAAGAAACCCCATGTGTTGGCTGAAAAGAGATAAAAGGATAAGAGATCATTTGGCTGTGATTTGGTGAGTGAATATCCTTTTTGTTGGGGGCCTTTTATTTCTGCAGGTGACGGCTACTGACCCAGACAAGGATGCGGACCAGGGCGCCATAAGGTACTCCATTCACGGCCAGGGTGCGGAGTCACATTTTGTGATCAATGATATCACGGGGGAAATGTACGCCCAGCGCACTATGGACCGAGAAGAGCGCGCCGTGTGGCGCTTTGTTGTTATGGCGACAGACGAAGAGGGCGAAGGACTGACGGGCTTTACGGACGTCATCATTAACGTGTGGGACGTCAATGACAACGCCCCCACTTTTACGTGTGCGCCTGACAACTGCCACAGTAGCATCGCGGAGAACTCCCCTCCCGGGACGTTGGTTGTGGAGATGACAGCCGTGGACCTCGACGACGCAGCAATAGGCCAGAACGCCATCCTCACTTACCGAATTACCGCGAACGCTCGCAACACGAACAAAGAAGATCTCTTTGCAATTGATTCCAGCACTGGCACCATATCTGTGGCAGCAGAGGGGTTGGACCGCGAGTTCGCCGACACACACCTTGTGGTGGTGGAGGCCAGCGATGGCGGGGGAATGACGGGCACGGCAACCACCACCGTAGTGGTAACGGACATCAACGACCACGCGCCAAAGTTCTTAGAGGACTGGTGCGGCGCTCGGGTGTCTGAGAACACCAATAAGGACGCTTCTGTCCTGGAGCTGAGAGCCGTGGACCCCGACACCGGCACATACGGAGAACTGACCTTCAGCGTGTTGGCGGGGGACCTGGAGCAGCGGTTCTACATGGCGAGCAACAGACAGGAGCAGACGGGCGAGCTGAGGCTGAAGGAGCAGCTGGACTTTGAGAACCCGTCTGAGCAGGGGTTCAACCTGACCATCAAGGTGGAGGACTCGGACTTCTCCAGTGTCATCCACTGTCTGATTCAGGTGGAGGACGAGAATGACAACGCTCCCCAGTTTGCCTCCGGCTCCCACCTGCTCTCCCCGTTGCCCGAGGACGTCCCGGTGGGAACCAGCATCATCCAGGTGGTGGCTACTGACGCCGACTCCGGCCTGAACGGAGAAATCCTCTACAGCATCCTCCCTCAGTCCGACCCGCACGGGCACTTCGCCGTGAGCCGCTCCGGTTTGGTCACAGTCGCCCGACCCCTGGACAGGGAGACGGTGACGGGTTATGAACTGGTTGTCATGGCGACAGACCGGGGCACCCCGGCGCTGACCGGGAGTGTCGCAGTCCACATGCTGCTGCTGGACACGAATGACAATGGGCCAGAGCTGGAGGTAGCCTACGCCCCCGTGCTGTGGGAGAACAGCCCGGCCCCTCAAGTGGTCTGGCTCAACCGGAGCTCCACTCTGCTCCACGTCGTGGACAGAGACTCCCCGGAGAACGGCCCACCTTTTGATCTGTCCGTCCCGGCTGTTTACGCCGTCGACTTCCACCTGCAGGACCACGGCAATGGCTCCGCCACGCTCACCGCCCTGCGGACGTTCGACAGGGAGCGGCAGAGCGAATTCCATCTGCCGGTGATTATGATTGACAGTGGCGATCCGCCAATGACAGCCACAAACATGCTCACCATCACCATCGGCGATCGGAATGATAATGCCCACCAGGCGGGGGAGAAGGACGTGTTTGTGCACAGCCGCAAGGGTGAGTCTTCCTCCTCCACGCACTCACACACAGAGCGCTTTGCTGAGAGCTGAGCGAGAGTGAAGTGGGAAAAGTGGTGGGAAACATCTTCACTTCCACACGTTGTCGGACTGAAATCTGCTCCTGCTGCGCTTTCTCGTGGTAACACCTTTAGTTAATCCATATTTAGAACCGTACCACAAAACCCTTCCTTGGCAAGCCCACAAATAAAGCTAAGTTAAAATCATATTATGATAAAGAGCATGATTTCTACTTATTAGGGGTTTGTTATCTCTGGGGTAATTTGCTCAAATATTCTTGTTTGTGCCTATTTGCCATCTGAACGAAGTGACTAAGTGTGAAAAACGGCGGTGCCACAATTCATCCAGGCTGCCATTGTTTATCCAGACACAGTACCATTTCAGGTTGATAATAACATAATCCATATTGAGACAGCCCTGCTTCTTTAAGCTCCGCGCTTTCTGAAGTGGAGGGCCGAGAGCCTATTCATTCCAGCAGTGGGCCTCCACGGTTATGAGTAGTAAGTAGAACAGAACATAAGAATGCAGGATGAGGAGAAGAGAGGGACAAAAAGATAAGCTATGGCATCAGCAGATTGTGCTGTGACAAAATCAATGTGTGTGTGTGTGTGTGTGTGTGTGTGTGTGTGTGTGTGTGTGTGTGTGTGTGTGTGTGTGTGTGTTACAGGAAGGGTGGGAAATGCTCCACTGGGGAAGGTGTATGCTCCAGATCCTGATGACTGGGACAACAAGACTTACACTCTGGAGACAAGTGCTGCCAAGTAAGAGGTTTCTGTTTAATGCAAAAACCCTTTTTTTATGCACTGGTCTCAAAATGTGCAGTACAAGCGCTAAGGCAAATACCAGAAGAGCTGCCAGCAGTGTAGAAGTTGAAGACTAAAAGCAGGTGTAGTCTCAGCACGGAGGCTGTCTGAAACGTGGAGAAAATGCACAGCTCCTTAGCTTCTAACTTAATCGGGGTTCTCCACTTTTATCGTGCCCCACAACAGTGATAATCAGCTTCAATCTGAAAAAACATTCTTCATCTGCGCCTCTGATGTGCCTGAATCAGCCCATATGCGCGTCAGCTACCCCAACAACCTTGTGCATCTGTTTAATATTCACACCCTGATTTGCTGATACCAGCTGCCGATTTGTTATATTCACAGAATAAACTCCCACCATTACCATGGGGGCCATTAAACTCTATAGGAGTCAAAGAATTTGCACTTTTATTCTTCTTGTGGGCTGTTTGTTTTCCTGTGCTTGACACTATAGCAGTCAAAGGTTTCACTTTTGTCTCTTTATCATTCACTTTTTTTTTTGCTCAGAAACCAAAGGAGGCACGCGTCTATCTCCTCATTCCTGTCATCCACCAGTCGACGAGCTCTACTACCTAACAGCTCTTCTGCCCTTTGTAGGTACTTCAGCCTGAACCAGAGCTCAGGAGAGCTCACCATCCGACAGAACACTCCGGCTGGCAGCTACTGGCTGAGGGTTGGCGTGTCTGACGGGGTGTGGCCGGACGTGTTCTCGGGCGTCAGAGTTCACGTCAGGGATCTGGAGGAAAAGGCCATCCTGTCGTCCGCCTCGCTGCGTTTGACAGGTAAGTTACTCAGCCGGTGACTCTAAACAGCTGTATCTGGGTGTCCCGACCTGACCCCTCGGTACAACACTAGTAAAAGCAGCGTTGAATGTAAAAGAGTTTAACTTATTTCACTGTGTCATTTTTCTGTTACAACCCAGACAGCAGCGCTCATTGTTTCCAGCTCGCCTTTGATGAAACAAGTGCTACTTTCGTCCATTAAATATCAAATTGTCAATGCTAAAATGATAGGCTGTTCTTTTTTTTTTTTTAAAAAAAAAGTCTCCTTGCATTTATTAATTTTTTCATTTAAACTGAAACACCTTTATCTTTGATTTTAACCCCTGGAAGTTTGCATGTCAGGTTTATTATGTGTGCGTCTCTCAGAGTTATAAAGGTCAATTTTGGAAGTGTCAGGTAAGGTCCTTGACATTTAGAAAGCCATTCAGGGGAAAGAGTCAAACACTTTAATAGATGTCTCTGACTCAAAGTCGTTATCATTTTTTTTAGATTAACGACGACTGCTCACCTTCTCTGAATAATATTGGTAGGTGGAACCGTGAGCGTGATTGATTTGCTGCTCATTAAAATGTTTCGTACAGGGCAGTTTTTCAACAGGCTTGCACTTTGTTTCAGCAGAGAATTAACGATTTCTTGGCTCAACTCACTCACCTTATAGATGATTCACTAAGGAAAATTGATCAGCAGGTAGAGATCTGAGGCTTCCTATATCTGAAGCAGAGCCTATAGGAGATTTTGATCAACTCTGTAGTTGTCACTGAAGAGACAGCAGTGCTTAACGCATAAGCAACACTCTCCTCGTCTCCCGAAGGCCTTACAGCGAGGGATTTTATCGACTCGGGCGTCGAGGGGAAGAGCCAGCTGGAGACGTTCTGGGACTTCTTGTCTGAAACCTTGTCTGTCAGAACAGGGAGTGTCAACATTTTCAGCATAGCAGACAGGGCGGAGAAAGTGGTGGATGTGCACTTCTACGTGCTGGCTGATAATGGCTACCTGCATCCAGAGAAGCTGCACGCCAGCCTCGCTGCCCATAAAAAGAAGGTGCGTATGTATGTGTGATCGGGGCTGGTAGATAACAATCAGCCCTTTATATATCAAATGATACACTTGGGAGCTGGAGGGGAACAGATAACACTTTTTATCTGCCCTTTTTCTTCTCGCAACAGCTTTCTGTCTGTTTGCTCTCCGGCCTTGTCACACTTGTCCCTCACCGCCATTAATATCCCGATGCCACCTTTCATTTGAAATCGCCTTTTCATATAACTTGTTCGCGACTCCTCCATCATTCCATTAGAGATGCACTTACGCAAACATGTACGAATTTATGTAAATTGCTCACCTTCCCCATATATTTCCTCTGTCTGTCCTCTCCTTCCCATCCACGTCCGTAGCTGCAGTCCCTGCTGCGCGTGAACGTGAGCCAGGTGGAGGTTGATGAGTGTGTGCATGCAGACTGCCGGGCGTACGGCGGCTGTTTCACACAGCTGAGCGTCAGTAACTCACCCAGCCTGGTGGACTCGGGCGCCCTGTCCCTGGTCTCAGTGAAGGTTGCGGCCGTGGCTGTGTGCGGATGCGCTGCCAGGGAAAGGGCCTACCGACCCTGCGCGTCCTACCCCACTAACCCTTGCCTCAATGGGGGAACCTGCACGGACGTTAAGAACGGATACAGGTGAGCGATATGTCTGCAGTTTATTAGCCAGGAGCTTGGGGGACTTTCAGGGAACAGAGGGAGTTTGAGTTCAAATCCCATTCACCTGCAGCTTGGCTTAAGTTTTTAGCTACTCTGTTCTGTCAGCTGAATACGAAGTAGATGGCCTGCTAGCAACAAACTGTTCATCTATCCAAGGTTACTGGGTTTTTGTTCCTCAGATTTATAGTATTGCCATATTTTTAGAATCCTATTGCACCGTGCTGCAGAATTTTACCCAACATGACAAAATACTTTACACAAAGAGCCATTACTTCTGATAAATAATTCGGGTCAGTCTAATGCATTCGGCATGAAGCGCACACTTATGGTATGTTTCCACATGTCTCTGTGTGAGGCAACAGCACATATTTAATTTCATGCGCACACTAATGCCCAGATTAAATAAATATAGGGCAAAGAGATTAGCGCAACTCACCCCCCCTTGCTCACAAGTTCTCAAAATCCCATTTAATAGCGTTTACTTCAACCAGTAAGTTTGTCATATGCATGGTCTTTTGAGAGAGGATATAAGAAGGTTGACTTTTATCTTTTTAAATTGTCTCTGCTGCAGTTGATCTGCCCACAACTGGGAAAAGGCCTCGCTCTGTGAGAGGAATATCTCTCCATATGTGCTGCATGTTCCCTCATGTGTGATACGAGCAGCCATAAAGAATTCAATTTTTTGGTCCTATCCTTTGTTGAAGGAGCATAACAGGCAACCTCTGACAGTCACTGATCAGATATCGTCAGTCTCAAGTGAGAAAAACATCTCCGGCCTTGCTTGATTTGAATTGGCATTGCTCTGATAGGTCAGAGGAAGGTCCAGTGCTAGGTGTGCGTTTGTGTATGCACGAGGCTTCACTCCTGCCTAAGCTGTCCCTTTCTGCTGTGCATAGATCAGTATTCCTGACATGTGTTGCTCTTCTGCAGAATAAACAGCGATGAGGAAAAACAGCCCCTAACAGCCTCGGTACACCCAGCTTTCCTCACTCACTGCATGAAAATAGATGGCTTTGACATTATCAGCAAAGCCAGCTTGTCTCACACGCCCGCAGTGGAGGGGACAGGATCAACCGGCCCCTTCCATTCGTACAATCATAGTGTTGGAAGGGGCTGCTTTTCAGCACAGTGTGTCTTGTATTATTTTCCACGATTATCAATATTTCCCACCACAGTGTCATTCAGAAAACATGCTTTCAGTTTCCTGCAGGTGGTGTTTATCTCAAACTCTAAAATACAACACGCGCTAAAAATGAAGGGCGTTTGTCTTCTTCGAAATCAGGAGAACGAGGCAAAAAAAAGGAACTGGGAGGGAAAAAAATCATGTTCCTTTAAGAATGAGTAGTCAGATGGGTGTGAATTAAAGTCTAGAAAATCAGCAACGTGGCGCATAGAAAAGTGAGAGAAATAGAATTCATTATCTCCTAACAAAAGGAGATTTGAGGCACTAAGGAGGAGGCATCTCCAGAGGGTTGGGCTGCCACAGGAAAAGAATAGGCAGGAGAAACGTTATGGCCATTCCTAAATGATTTAAAGTTCAGTTGAATATTCTGGGCTCTGGCTACGACAAACAATTCATTGATGAAAATGATCTTTTTTTCCCCCCCGCTGTCTAGCAGACAGCCAGCATATTAAAGTTAAACCCCGCCTGTGGGAAATTACCAAGACCTTCACGTCCACCTCAGGAAAGTCGTGGTGCACAGATCCAGAGATGGTTTTTAAGATTCACAAAAGCCCACAACGCGACAGCGATTGTTTCTCCCCTCAATTCAGTTCCCCCACTCACTTTCCCTCTTTGTCTCTCACGGTGCTACAGGTGTCACTGCCCCCCACAGTTTGACGGGCCAGACTGTCAGCAGACTCGACTCAGTTTCCTTGGCAACGGCTATGCTTGGCTTCCCCCCATCAGGCCGTGTTTTGATAGCCATCTTTCACTGGAGTTTATGACAGACGAAGACGATGGGCTGCTGCTGTATGCTGGTCCGCTGGCGACTCTGCTGCCTGGGGAGATGGAGGACTACATGGCCATAGGTAACTGAGGCGTTTAGCGCTGCTTTTTTTGTCGTTGCGGGTCTTCACAGGTGCCAATGAGCTGCTGTTTTAATGGAGCAGGAATCGACATTCTTGAGTTTCATTGTTAAAGAAATGAGCGCATTTGGTAATTGTTCATAAATGAGCTCTGTCAATAGTTATTAGCACAGAGCAACTAGAAGGTCATCATCGACAGCTCCCGAAGAACCAAGATTCAGGAGAGAATACTTATACATATAAAATATATGAGGTCACCTTCATCCGCTCAGCTGAGTGCGGGTCATTGGGCAGGGTTATTGAGTCCAGTCTTCCCCCAACTCCAAGGGAATGTCACTGAGTTCCACAGCGAGATGGGAAAGCATTTTCCCACCAGTATGTCTAAAGATTACTTTTTGGGTCTCCTCCTTTGCACTAATCACCTCCTCAGGGAGACTTTAACCTCTCTGAGCCCGGTCACCCCATAGAGAAAATTCATTTCACCCTCTTATGTTTGCAGTCTCATTCATTTTTTTTCCCGCTGCCCTTGGCTCAGGGCCACGGTCGAGGGTTTGAACGCAGATTGAGCATTAAATTAAGAGCTGCACCTTCTGATTCAACTCACATTTTTGAACACAACAACCTCTCTCAGTATCTCCCTTATTTTGGAACAAGAATCCTGAGATATTCTCCAACCCTGAGCGCGTAATCTGCCATTTTCCCCACTAAGACAGCTTGAGACTCTTAGGTGCGGGTTTATATCCCAGCTGTTCCACAACTGAGCAGCAAACCCTCCCAGACTGAGGTACTTAGGTTCTTTCTACTCTGTACACAGATATATATATACACACACACACACACACACACTCACACTCTGTAAACTCAGTTGGTCTGCAACTTTGAGCATTAATTCTTTGTCTGTGTAAGTCTGTGAATTGTGTTTTTTTTTTTTTGCTCATTTTCGCTCTTTTGATAAATGTATATGCCACCATCCTTATAGTATGAGTAAAATGATCAATTTCATCAGTAATGTTGACCTTATTAAAAAAAAAAAGAAAATAAATGAAATTGGCTGGGGCGACACCTGGTTTCCAGAAATGGTCTCATCATTGGCAAATGAGGCCGTAGTTTACTGTGTGCAGTAATTTGGGTGAGCAGACCTTTCAGATAATATTTATTTCCTATTTCGCAAGCATGTGCAATTATTTTCCCTCATCATATTTTTTCTGGAGTCCTTACAGGCCATAGCAATAAACCAGCTGTTATAATGCACCACCATTCTCATGTTTTCAGAAGGTCTGATTTTTTTCCCCATATATCCATTGGGTTCTTTTCAGCCTGCATGAAATAATAATGTGTGCCCTATGCAATTTGTTTTATATGTCTTTTTCCAGTACATTTCACCTGTGTTTTTGCCCATATTTTTCTGTGTGTGCAATTCAAAATGATTACCTCAACGACTGAAACCTCACTTGCCCGATCAACTGATGTATATCAACAGGCGGAACTGCTCTGTGGAAAAGTAACTCGAGGAAGAACTTTCTTCTCATGAGGTGTGGTAACAAGGGCAACGTGATGCCCATTGGCGGCACTTTATCACATTAGTGGAGTCTCCACCAGTTCGTGAAGTAATACAGCTGGATCGATTTCCTGGTGTTTAAGACACTGTAGGGCATTGCTCAGACTCCCCCTCCCCCTCCCCCACCGTCTCTGTTACACTCCCATTGCTGAAGACCACTTTAAGGTTCAGATGTAGCAGTTCCTATCGGACAAATGGTAGTTATTTGTCTGCTTGAGCTGTACAGGACATGTGATCTTATCTCTTCAGTGTACAAGAATCAATCGGTGTGACACATGAGGCTGACCCTCTGTCTGGGCTTCGTGTGTGACCTCACATCCTCACATTCTGCTGATTACTTGGCATGGGTTCACTAGGTCAAGTGTTGACACGCCAGCCTGTGATTGTCTGTCCGTCATGGATGCCTGAGATAGGGGGAGGCTCTGCCCAGTGGTGGCGTCTGGACCGTTGCAGGTCAGGGAGACCACACAGGCAAAAACAAAAGAATCTATTGAAGCTTACATAGAAAGCAAGATGGGGGCCAATTTAAAGAGAGGAGAAAGATGCAAAGGGGGCATCTGTTGCCGGCCCAGATGAGCTCAATCAGCTGTGACCGCCCCACCAGCCATCCACATACATCCACCCATGTATGTTGGCAGGACAGCCCTCTGAGACAGTGGGAGGGGTTTCACAGCCCACTGCAAATATCAGCATTGAGATACAGTCCAACAAAATGCCCACTGTTCTGTTTTTTCCTCACAATGTTTTACTACACATAAAGATGCATAAATGTCATAGTTAATGTTCCAGTCTATCAGCGTATTCACACTGGAATAATACACTATTCCATAATGAGATTCTGAGTTACTCTACAGCAAATATATGTATTTTTCCTTTCTTTTATATTTCAGAATGTTGTCAGCTGTGACTGCTTCGATGAAGCTCTTTTGTTTCATTCGTGCATTATTGATCACAAGTTGCTCTTCCACTTTCTTTTTTATTTTCGTACAGTAATAATAAAGCAAAGAATATGAATGACTTACCCTCAAACAGTGAGTGAATGCTCACAGCCTGTGTACATTTGGAGGTGCAGTGTCTCTCCTCCCAATATTCAATATTCTCTAAAGAGAACATAGCTGTGTGGTGTTATGAAGGCAGACTCTTGTGCTAAAAAAGTGCTGCTCTTACCATAAAATATACTATTAAATAGCACAAAAATTATGCCTGCAGCATCACATATAGGCTATTACTTTATATTACAAATAGGGGGTGTAACAGTTAGGACTGAGCTGAAGGAAAAGGCCACCTGACCTGCACGTTCCAGGCTGCAATGAATCTTCCATTTCGCATATGAGGGATTGGCAGACAAACATTTGTGCGCCGTGACACAGAAATATGAAATTAAGGGAAGCTTTGGTCTGGCTAACAATTTTTTTTTCCTAGATTTAGTTGTGGTTGTCTTGGTTTTATTAGAGCAATCACAGCACTTGTAATTATTTGCTTCTTCATCAATCTTATAAACAGCTTCTCGAGCAGGAGTCTGTTAATGTCCCGCAGGATTTAAAGGTTCCCACCATTCTAATGGGAAGTAAGGCCAATGAGTGATGGGCAGATTCCCCAGGTAGGATGTTTTTTTAGTACCTGTGCCAAATCCACTGAAACATATGTAGCTCATTTTCTGACACAGGCGTGTGGAAACCAACGAGACGTGTGCGTGCTCTGGGCTGCCACCAGCCACATGCTTCCACATCTTGCGCTTGATGTTGTTACATGAAATATGAAGGAGAACAGAGAATACTTGATGGGAAACCCATAATATCTTGAGGCGCCGATGCTCGTTAGATCTTCAAACACTTAAAAACAACATATCCTGGAAACCTGACAGAGGCTGAAGACAAGGATGAAACAGCCCTTAAATCATGACTACCACCCTCTGTCCCTGAATACACATCAGAAGAGTTTTCAGGACCCTATTTTAAACCGTTAGCATGGACATCTGCCTACCAAGTGCCAGTGAGAGAAGAAGTACTCTTTTCAGATGTCATGAACAGAGGAGACTAATGTCCCTGGATTCCATGAGACGGAATCAGCATTGATTATTTGTAGCAAAAACAACATAATCTGGCATTTTCTCTTTGTCTTTTGTTCAGAATTGATCGGTGGAACACCCAGTCTGAAAATTAATCATGGCTCTGGGACCCTGGTCCTCCAGTTAAACCACAACATCGGGGTTGCTGATCGACGTTGGCACCGTCTGGATGTGCGGAGCAACAGTAAGGTGAGGCAACTTCTATTGCCCACACGTTCATCCGGTTTATAAAGAATAGAATATAGTTTAACCTTCTCTCGTTCTCTCCCTGGTTCAAAGGAAGTGCGCTTCACTCTGGATCGATGTTCCAGTGCGATCATTATGGAGACAGAAGGTGTGGACTCATGGGTAATGACAGAGGACCGCTCTTCATGCGAAATCAGAGGGGTCACACCCAAAAGGGAGAAGTAAGATCAATTACTGAATGCCAAATGGAGCACGCTTTATTTATTATTATATTATTACCAGAATATCAATTTTACTGAGTGTAAAATATGTGTATATTCCACCTACAGCAGCATCAAAGGCAAATAGTTCTTTAGGGCAGCAGAGAGAAAGAAGAGGCTGGTGTGTGTGTGTGTGTGTGTGTGTGTGTGTGTGTGTGTGTGTGTGTGTGTGTGTGTGTGGGCTAATACTACTGTTTCAATAGACATATTGAGAGTGCATATTGTGTTGGCAAGTTGGAATTTGAGTTCTGACTTTCCCAAAATGTGTGATTTTAAAGGAATACGGGCTGCCTGGTGCCTCTTATTTATAGGTAATATGAGCTGACTTTTAAATATTGCACATTTGGCCAAACAGGCCTTGATTCAATAGTGAAACATCCTTGTGTGTTGGGATTGGGGGGGTAGAGCAGAATCGAACATCTCTGCTGTGTCTGGACACTCTTGGAATATGAAATGAACTTTGAGTTCTCACATTTTCACCTTGTGCCACACGTGTGAGGGTCTCCTACAGCTTTACATCCGTGTCCGGATGCTGCCTGTGGTACCAAAGGAAATCAGGGGACATACAGATTCTGTCAGCCAGCCTGGTTAGATTGTTGACTGCATTCTTCGATTGCAGTTTTGTTTATAAAATTTTCTTTTTTTTTTACTGCTTGGCACAGCATTGTCCAAACTGCTCCAGGCACTCTACATTTTTTATACAGACTATGTGTTTTCTCCCCCCCAACCCACCAGGACAGAACCGGCAGCAGCTAATGATTATTTGGAGTTCTGTTTTTTCGAGTTCCTAGAGGCAAAACCATCTTTTCCACACTGTTCAAGCTGAAGAAATATAGACTCTCATAGTATGAAAACATATATTGATACCTCAGATAGAAGGAATTTTGCCCATACTTTTATTGTGAATTTGTACCCGCTCTCTTTTGTCTCAAAGGTCTCTTCCTTCAGTGAAAATGATCAAAATTGTTGTTCCCAAAGTGAGTGGCATTCCCACTAGGAGGGGACATGGAGATATTGGTGGTGGGGGAATAAATGGATAAATCAGTCAATAAGTGTTAGTGACGGCTGCTTGAAAAAAGTTACACTTAAAATAATTATTATAATGAATCACATTCTTAAATTAGTTTGTAATTTTGTTATTAATGTCTTATTTCACAAGAAGCTATAGTTTATTGCAACCTGTAGTTTGTGACAGCTTACTTTCATTTGCTCCAAAAAGGATGAGGTTTGTATTATTTACAATTTGTGACACTGCAATTCAGTCAAAACATGTGTGCGTGTCTTTTTGGCCTATTGGATGGGGCTGTTAGGGAAAGGGATTTTCTTATGTACAAAGCAGAGACAGTTGGGAACCGCTGGAATTGACAGCCAAATGTTTAATGACTGCAACTATTTTAGGCTCAGTTGCTCATTACGATACAACGCTCGTCTCCACTGTGAGGAAAACACGAATAAATCTGATACAAAATTCCATTTACTCTTCCTGAAAATGTCTGTAAACTTAGGTGGATTTACTTTGCCTCAGCAAAGCGTGTCCCTCCTGCTGTGTGCCCCTAAGCATGTTGTTTTGTTGTGTAATTATGCAATGAGTTGCATGAGTTTCCAGCGAATAACAATGTGCACTGTAGCTTTGTTGCCATCCATTTAACGCACATCAGGTATTTTAATAGATTTCTTTGTGATTACACTATTGGAATTTGAGGTGATTTGGTGCTTTATAAGAAAAGGAAATATTCAGTGAAAACGGTGGCCATGAATCATCCCCATTGTGCGAGCGTCTTGGAAAATAACTGCTGACGTTTGTTTTGTTTGCTGCTGAGGAAATATTTTAATGTACCCAGAAGATGCTTGCAAGAAAAAAGCCAAAACAAAATCGTGTCATGAAGTGGTAAAAAGCAGCCACAAATTTTAATGGTGTGTGTGTGTGTGTGTGTATGTGTGTGTGTGTGTGTGTGTGTGTGTGTGTGTTCCTTTTTCATCCTCTCATTGAATATTTTCTCTCTTTTGTTTTAAATCTTGGTGTCCAAATTATTCTGGCGTTCTTTCCTTGTGTGCTGAGAGTTACTCTTTGCTTCCAGGTATCTGAATGGGACCCATGTTCTGCAGCTTGGGGGGGTCAACAAAAACGTGTCGTATGAATACCCACAACTGCAGTACAAACACTTCACTGGATGCATCAGGAATCTGCTTGTGGACAGCAAGGTATCACGTGACGCTGACATACTATTAACTATCATGATGACTACATTTAATATATAAGACTCTGTGTGTGTGTGTGTGGGGGGGGGGTTTTGTTTTTCTCCCTTTTGATAACGGATCATATATTGTGGGCCTGTGAATAATCTATTCAGTAGTGGTGAAAATCTGGGCCCAAGGCTAGTCTGTTGAAGGCCTGAGGAATGTTAATGTCTCATTCAACAGTAAGTGTGTTTACATTCGCACAAGGACATCAAATTCCCGCAGTAGTTCGATTTACACAAAGTTCATGGTGACGCTGTAGTTCATCTAGAATTGTCACAGAGCCAGACCACCACCCCCAGGTAACTCAATTGCAAGGTGACTTACGTGAGCATCTTTACAGACAGGAACTGTTAGTGACCTGGTGCGGCCCAGTGTTATCGGAATGAAGCAGAGACCGCGGTGATGCATCTGCTTCTGAGAGAACTCAATGTTTTGAAGTTTATGGACGCAGAACCCAAAACAGGGATTTATTTTTAAAAAGATGCAGCTTGACTGGATGAGGAGGGGACCCTCGGCACTGTCACTATCTTCGAGCCCGTCGCAATACATGTTTGCAGCATGAAACGGGGGGGCCATAAGGTGCTCCAAACGCAGAAGATACCGACGGTATTGGTGATTCAGCTGCAGCTGCCACCTCGCTGACTTTTTTAATGATTTTTGTGGGGTGATGTAAAAGGTCAACAGGTGTGGGCCAACAACAACCGAGTAAAGCAGTGCACATCACCACCTGGGAAAGGGGGGGTAATCCTCCTACTGCAAACGCTAGACAGGAAGTCTGGTTGCATAAATCATGCATGCCAATTGAGGGAGAAGCATAGTACGATTTAGATGGATGGAGACGCACTTACCGTGTCTCTTTTAAGACACGATTTGTTTGGTATCTTTCTTTTTTTTTTTTTACTTCAACAGAAAATCTGCAGTCACAGCTGTGATGAAAAAAAAGATCAGTGATCAAGGCAACTTCGGCTTCAATGGAAGACAGCAGATTTTTTTGCCTATTTGTTAAATATTAAATTTTTTCCTAAAAACTTTCTGTATACTGTAAATCTATAAACGTCTGCTCAAAGAGAGGTTTCTGTCTGGATTCTGCCCCAAATATACACACATATCACAAAAGAGGCTTAAAATATATCAGGAGGCATGACTGTGTCTGCAGTTTTGTGTGTGAGGGGGTATCAGTCACATGGCGGGGGGGGGTACAGGAAACTATTACACTATAACTGAACGAAATGTAATTACAGCCATGAAGATAAATATTTAAGCATTTATTGCTGAGGAAGCAGAACAAGTATAGACATATACTGTGCTTTGTGAGACATTTTAATACACAGAACGCCCCCCCCCCATCTGCAATCACTTCACTTTTACTCTAGTGACTGACAGCAAGAAGTTGTTGTTCTTCCCTTTAAGTGTTCTCCTCCTCCTCGCTCTGTTTTGCTCAGCTCTATGACCTTGGTTCCCCCGCTGAAGCCTCCAACACTGCGCCAGGCTGCACTCTTATTGATGACCACTGCACCAACGGGGAGCCGCGCCCTCCATGTGGCTTGAGGGGCCACTGTCACAGCCAGTGGGGCTCCTACAGCTGCCTGTGTCAGCCAGGATTCACAGGACCTCAGTGTGATCGGGGTACTCATTAAAAATTGCCCTTACCTTCAGTTTTCTTTGGTTCCTTACATGACACACCTGAATAATTTCAAAGACATCCTAACAGGCGACGTTCAGCGGCGTGCAAAGATAACCTCCCCTTGCATAAAGGGATTGCTTGAAACAGCCGAGCCCTCACTGTCAAATCCTCGCACATGTCCCACATGACAGCTTAATTAATTGAACACCCATTCCCTGTCTTTGATTGACAAGCGGCTCCGGAGTTCTCCTTTGATGGCCGCAGCCACATCCAGTTCCAGCTCTTGTGGTCGCTGCCTGCTCGCCAGACAAGGGTGCAGGTGGGTGTGCGGACACGTGTCGCCGCTGGAGTGATCCTCAGCCTCCTCTCTCAGGAGCAAAGTGAATATCTGCGCTTGGAGGTGAGTCATGCCTGTTGGTCATTTCTCTTCAGACCCAATCGCTTTGATTGTCTTGTTTTTGAGCCTGGAAGTTGTTGACTGGGGCCAAACAATGAGCGCCGTGGATGCTTGTCAGGCCAAGATTGACTAATTTTCGGGTTGGAGACATGTGGGCAGACCCAAAGGGGCCTGGTGATTGGCATATGTATGTTTCCGAGTTAGATTTTCAATAAGGCTGCACAGAGCTGCTATTTAATGAAATTAGGCATCCTTTTTCTAAGGCTATAGCCGTCTGTAGTTAATGTTTGCAGCACAATTCAGTGTTAGGAAAGCATCTTTGTGCACTGTAATTCGAGGGCAGGGTGTTCTTAAGTGAAGGTTAGATCCCACTCTGAGCTTGAGGGTTTTCACACATCTTATTTCCATTGGCAGCTCAAAGTAATGTCTGTGTTCCTGCTGCTCACTTTACCTCTACTCCATTGAAGTGGTACTCGCGCGGTGGTTCTTCAAGGATAAGCTCAGCTCCACTCCTGCCAAAACCCCATTATAGCGTGACTCTCCTGTCTGGCGGAGGACGCAATAGATCCGGATCAGGTGCATATTGTCAAAGTCTTTCGTCGCGGTGACCAGGCCAAGGCCGCCACGGCACGATAAAAACTCTGTCACTTTTAGGTAACGCACGGGCCAGCTGTTTACAGTGAACCTGTTCCCCGCCCCAACTTTTCTTTTTATAGTGCTTTGTTATTTCTTTGACAGCGTCGTAAGAATCCGTGGCCTCATTTCTTGGTCTGTTTTGGGTCCCAGGCGGGTTGTTGCCGTCCCCGTGTGACAAGAAATAACAAAGAAAAGGCTGCAGCCTTCTCTCCAGCCTTCACCGCGATGCCTCTATAAAAGCCCTTTCCTGAGCTCTGTTGGTGAATTGCTTGAAATACCTGATGTCTGTCTGTGGCAGTGTGCCCAAGCATTTCATGCCCAGTTGTCTCTGAGGTCTCCGAAACACTTGAGCATAAGCCTGGCACGTTTGCACACAACAAACCCTAATTTAAAGGGCCGTCTCCCTCCCCTCTCTTAAAGGTACATATGAAATAGAGTGCATGCTGAATTAATAACCACCGTCTCATACAAAGGTTACTAGTGCCTACGCGGGTTCAGCATCTCTCTGAGGAGCATGGTGTGTGTAAACAAAATATCTGAAACTCTGGAAGGATTCTTTCTTGCGTTCTCTCTTTTTTTCTTTCTTTTTGCTTTCTTTCTATCTTTCCTCTATTTAGCCTTTTGTCAAGGAAAGTGTGTGTGTGTGTGTGTGTGTGTGTGTGTGTGTGTGTGTGTATTAGCGAGAGAGAGAGCGAGAGAAAGAGCATTTGACATTAGTTATCTCGTGGGACTTAAAGTCTGTTCTGCTGTGGTTTGGGTTTGGGCTGAAGCCACAATGAATTTAAGTCAATGTATTAGCTTTGCACATCTCTCTCTCTCTCTCTCCTTCTCTCTCTCTCTCTCCTTCTCTTTCTCTCTCTCTCTGTATTTGGTGGTGGTACCCATGCTGAGAGAGCACTAGATAATGCAGACTGGGCTGAATGTGAATTATCTTGTCCCGCTGTTACCAATTATCCTTTGGACGTATACATGCTGTAGTTATGGGAAGTCCTCATTGGTTGAGTCCATTGTGTTTGCTCACAATAAGTGGTGTAGACAAAGGCTGTTTCTTGTGCACCACCATCTTTTTCACTATTTTCTCGGTTGTTAAGCCATTGCAGTTTTCGTCTGCCCCAAACCTTCACTTTTATTTCTTTACCGGGGGAACTGGCCTACTTCTTAAAATGTTATTTGGCCTAAGATCTGATGTTTTCCCCCCACCATATAGTACAATCTGAGTTTTTGCAAAGTTGCTACATCATTAATTTTTATTCAAACGCAGCTTTTCAAAGCTTTGAATGCCAGACCGGCTCACAACGAAGAGAAACTTAATCAGTATGTTTGGATTTACTGTAGTATCGCCAAGCTCTTTCATATACGCGTCTGACTGCTTCAAACATCTTTCTTCAGCTCACTTTGTTCGAATGCCTGCTTTGTGAAGCAACAAAGCTCTCCTCCTCGTTCTCAGGTGATTCAGGGTCTGCTGGCGGTTTTCTACAACCTCGGAGATGGAGACTATAACTTGACGCTGCCGCACCAGCACCTCAGCGACGGCGAGTGGCACGAGGTGGAGCTGGACCGTTACGGCCGAGAGTTCACTCTGCGGCTGGACGGCGGCGGGGGGAGGAGGGAGATCACGGCCTCTCGGGGGCAGGGCCAGGAGATCATCGTCGACCCCAGCATGGTGATGCTCGGCAACTCTTTTCCTTCAGGACACAACCACAGCTTCCTCGGTACGTACCTGCCGACGAGACTCTGATCATTAAAAAAAAAATGCTCAAAAACATGTAAACTCAGTTTTAAATGATGGATAATTGCTGTAAATAATCAAACAAGTGTTGACAAAGTTCAGCACATTTGGTAATTTAACTTGAAGCACAATAATATTTGCATAAAGACAGAGCAGACAAACAAAGGACTCAGTTCATAACAAGTGCTTCAGTCCATTAGTTTCAAACACTTGTGAGTCAGTGGGGCTTATCTGTATTTAAATGATGTGTCGGACTTCACGCTGCCCAGAGCTGCAAAGTATCCATCAGAGAGAGAAAAAAACCCCAGTGAAAAAAAAGCCCACGCTGACAGAATAGCCTCCGGGTGTTTGTGTGTTTTCATGCATGAGAATGTGGAAGTGCGCTGGTCAGCTGGTGTGTCAGGGAATTGCATTCAACGAGCGTCGCTGAAATGCTTTCCCAAGGTCGAGGTTCCTTGTAGTCATTTCACACCTGATGCAAAGTTGGTGCGCCTGTGACACGGTTAGCATTTTTATCTAACATCCAACACAGATATAATTTCTGTGGGACCTGTTCTGAATGTGTGTGTCTGGAGCTCAATAACCGTGGAATGAGGGTGTTATCTGGCCCATCTGTTACACCTCTACGATGAAATCAGTGCAGATCTGGGCAAAATACAGCATGTTACAGTATGGAGAAGGCACAGCACAGCTGCATTATGTTGAGTGCCCTTGGGACCCTTTATATATATGTCAAATATATATACATATGTATATGTACATATGCATATGTGTATACATACATATATGTATGTACATATATGTCTCTGCAACACCAGACAGAGAGAAAAAGTTATTTCTGCATTTTCAGCCACAAATAAATTAATGGAGGGACTTGTGCATGGGTGATAAGAGCATCCCACTGTTTGTGGAGTGCAGGGAGACACCACCCAGCAGGACACCTCAACTGCCAGTGGCAGTGTCGGACACTCCTTGAATATAAAAATGAGAATTTGCACATCACACTTTCAGCTCGAGTGTTAAATAGAGTCTGGTGTGCGTTGTCGCCTGTTTTAAGCTCCTTTCCCCTCTTCCAGGCTGCATGAGGGATTTGAGATTTAACGGACACGCCATCCCCCTGGGTCAGGAGCAGGCTTCAGACAGGCTGCAGGTGGTCACTTCGCAGGGCATCTCCACCGGCTGCTCTTCAGACGCCTGCAGGAAGCACCAGTGCCCTCCTCCACTCGTCTGCGTTGATCTCTGGAGACACCACGAGTGCAGGTGACGTGAACACACGCCGCAGACATTCAAAATAGGCAACAACACCCAGGAAATGATTAAAAAAAAAATGGAGCCACACAGATGCACAGCATGATTATCATTTTACCCAAATAAAAGAATATTATCTTTTCTCAAAGATTTATTCTCCATCCGAGCAACTGCTCCAGCGGTGAGTCACGTTACAGTTGTCTTGGCCCTGGGTAATACTTGAGACCCCCTTCCATTGAAACAAATCAAGACTTTAAACGTGTCTGTTTTAACTGCATATCTAGGCCTCCAACCGTCAGTTAGGCAGTAATATAATGACATCTGTACTGCTCTCACAGGGGCTCTACCGAGTTCTGCCTTTTTATCCCCCCTCCCTCACTTATGTAGCACACTTTCATATGTAAAACCATCACCATATGTTAATACATAATATTGCGGGTATTATCGTCTGAAAGAATTAATTATGCAATGTGACCATTTTTCTAGCAATTAAATGTAATAATTAATGAATTAGTATTAGTAAGTATTTACTGCAGTGGACTCATTTATTTGCATGTTTAAAATTGGCGTTAGTTCAATAAAATGTGTCTTTTGCGTGGCCCATTCAGTCAGGAGGAATATTAATGATCCTGGAGTAAAGATGCGCACACACACATGCACACACGTGCGCACACACACATTTCTATCTTTGTGCAGACTTTCATACACATAAATTACCCAGCTAATTACCTCAGCCTAACTAAAACCTAAATCAAATTCCACTTTGCTAGTGGAATGAGGATTGTGGTGCTCAATATGTAGAAAATGCGAGGACCCACAAACACACCAGCATCCAACCTGCCCAGTTACACCGTGTTTAATGGTGTGTCAGCCCGAGAAAATTGTGCATGACCGCAGGGACTGTGGGAGCCTCTGCTGCCCCTTTCGAGACGGCAGGACCACTAAGTGTCCAAGCTGTGATTTCAAGATTCCGTACCCATGTGAGACACTTCACTGATATTGGATATCCATATTCTTTACGAGCGGTGTAGCCTCAGGACACAAACAGCCGGAGAGAGACGATGGGCAGAGGACAGAAGTGAATGATATTCAAGGGATATTTGGTAGAATGCTGAAGAGAGACCATTCCCAAAGTCTCGTTTTCTCCTTTCCCCCCAGTCTCAAAGGGCATATGTGATCCGTGACGGGTATCTCTTTACGCTGTCAGCACACGCCCTGTAGCTTTGTAGAAGTCTTTCATCCGGCAGCTTTACAAACGCCGCTCGTCTTCACTCTTTACGACTTCCTCTTTTCTGCAGGTGCCCTCCAGGCCACATGACCAAAGAGACCGCCCAAGGCAAGGTGTGCGTGTACACGCTGTGCGCCAGCCGGCCTTGCCGCCACGGCACCTGCGTGGCTCACTCCCCCTCCCGCTACTCGTGCCACTGCAGCGAGGGTTACCGTGGGCGCCACTGCGAGGTGACGCTGGCGATGTTCCATAATGAGGACAACAACAGCCTGAGCCTCAGCTCCATGTTCGCCATCAGCATCTGTGTGATGGCTTTCCTAGGTAGCTATGTGGACTACGTCCTTTTCTATCTGTGGTGAACTGCGGCAGCGTCTCTCACGCCGCCGACGTGTGCTCTCGCCCGTCTCATTTTGCATCTTTATTTAATCGAGTCTCGCCATAACGTGGTTGTTTTCCACTCTTTTGCTTCTGTGATATTCTCGCTTGTAACTGTATTGATCTCAGGAGTTGAAGCGGAATGCGATTTCTCTATGGGAGGTGGGAGAGACATGAAACAAATATCCGCTGATGCAGAGGGAGAGGAAATTCTACAGATTGTCTTAATCTACGATTCACAGAACTGAAGTCTCAGGAGAATCTCGGAGATTCTTTATGGGGTTTTCTGCGTTTCTTTCCACTTTTGTATTCCCTGTCTGTTGTAATGTTGCACTCTTAACTTCTGGAGTCAATTTCACTCTCAGCCTTACTTTCATCCTTATTTTATATCCCTCCATACACCCATTTTGCTCCCCTGATGTCTTTCCTTTGCCTTTCTGTTTGTATTTCTACCTGTATCTGTATTGTTCAATCAATTCTCCATTCCAAGTCATATGTTTTCATGTTCTGATCTGATTGGAGGTCACTTAAATCCAGAAAACCTGCCACGTAAACATTTCAGCATGACCTGTTTCTTAAGTGGGTTAAGCAAAGTTTGGATTTAGGTTAAGGTCTGCATTAATCACTCATCTGTCTATTTATGGATAGAGAGGTAAAATGATTATAATCACTGACAATCAAGATAGAACCACATGCAGTCAAAGTTAAAATCGCAAATCAAGGTGAAAGCATTCAGTCCAACACACGTGAGACTGGGTAATCACTCATGCTAAATATCAAACCCTTACTTTAAGGCAGCAGGGTGTGGAGGGAGCAGAGTCTCAAAGAATGATGTGGAAAATATAACAAGAACCCACTGGGCCTTTCAATAGGTTTCAAGCACTAAAAACACACAAACACAAAAAGAGGAACATTTTGAAGTATGAAGTGATTCACAGACACTGCAGGAAGTACTTTCACAAGCTGGGAGCTTGAAGGACCATCTCCACACCGAACATGAGCTCGTGGGTGCAAAAAGCTCTGGATGTATACAGAATATTATTGTAAATTTCCATTCCATTCCCACAAGAATGAGTATAAAAGCCTATAGGGTGAAGCAAGGCTACCCAGTGATTAGTGTGAGCAAGCGTTTTAAGTTAGCTCACACCGTGTTGGGCTCTGATTTACATACACCTCTAATTTATACTTTGGTCCTGTAAGGTTGTCATGGCAATGCTACTTAAGGACACAACAGCGGGTGCAAGGACACAAAAAAAAAGATGTGGCACTAAGTAAGATCATTAAGAACAGAGAGAATGGAAGTTGTTTCCTTCCTTCCCCTACCAATGCTTTTGTAAATTGTTCATTCTTGATATAATATGACCAAATATACCAAACATGAGCCTTTCACAGACAGCTAATCTCCTAAAAGTCTCTTTTACCGCGTGGTTTTGTGTCTCAAGGTTGATCCAGAAATATGTGGTAACAACTCATATTTTATATTTTTTATATTTATGCCTTAAAACACGGATTATTAAATTAAATGTGGCGTAAAAGTGGGTTAATTGTACTGGGACCAACAAATGAACTAATCAGCAAAAACATTGCGTGTCACAGGAACAAATGTTGAAACAGAAAGGAATTGATGGCGTTGTGGTCCACAGTATCAGACCTGACCCGTGGACCGGCAGAGCTTTCACTAAAAATAAACACAGATGAGATCGGACGGCGTATCGTTGCCAATTTTTATTCCCCAGGCGCTGACCGCTTTGCGGCTCGATTAATCTGTTTATGTTCACGTCACATTTTGATTAAGCGAAGAGACGGTAGCAGCGTCTGAGCGCCGCTCCTGGCCTTAGCACTGAAGCCACCCCCCCGCCGCTTCACTGCTAAAGTCTGGGAAAAGCAGGAAGGAGACGAGTTAATCATCTCCGCGTTTTCTCTGCAGGGTGATCAGGCCGCGTGCGCACGCACGCAGACGTGCGAGAGCGGCCGTCGTGGCGTGCGCCCGCCGCCCTCCGTAGTGCCACATCGCTGTTTATGAGTCTTTGTGACGGAGACAGGCTTATAAAACGCTCGGCCAACTCAATACAGTGTCCCGGCCTCCATAACTGACTCAACGTTCCCCCCGGGCCACCTGGCTGGTATTGGCTCATCAATTATTCTGACACTGGAGAGCCAAATGTATAAGGCAGTCTTCAATATTTGATAATAAATTCAAAGATGATAAAGCGTTGGCCTTGGCATCATTCATGAAAATTCATGTAATGCCGGCACGCTCGGTAAATGAAGGAGCCGGCCATTTGAAGTAGCCGGCTGGCTGCCGTGCACGGGGCATCTTTATTCAGAGCTCAGCACCTCTCACCTTGTTTGAAAAGTTTCCCCCGACTGTCCTCAGAACACTGGCGGGTGGGTGGGGGGGCGAGGGGGTGTCTTCTTTAAACCGCTAAAGGTTTAATTCTCTCTCTAACTGAAATCATTGTGAAGACGCGGGCCTGTGATCAGCAGCCCTGAACGTGAAAACAGAATTAATCTAGCGGTCAGTGGTTTAATTTACAGTTCTATAGTTTAATGATGACCCCTTATGAACAGAGTAATCACGACCATAAATAAATGCAGTACTTGTACTTGCCAGCTAGGTGCTAAATTAAAGTGGGACTTGTGCTCTGCTCCAGCGCTATAAAACTTAAATGATCCTCCAGTCAGGGCATCGCAGACAGAGCAGGTTCTGTGTGATCAGAGGCGTTTTGACCAGCCCTCATGAATCATCCAATCCTACATTCTCTTTTAAACAGTTGCGTTCAGGTTCTGGATGCCAAGTGATCATGTAAAGTGCCTGTTCTTTTGTACTCCCCTTTGAAGGCTATATAAATAAATCACCCCCCCCCCTCCCCCCACTAATTTTCCCCATCACTCTTTTTCACCTGTCTCATTTCTTTCTGTACGTTCTTGATGAATGTTTTGCCTCTCCGTCTCTGCCGATGTTTCACCTTTCTCATCCAGAAGCTCAGTGGAGGGTTTTAGGTGGGTCCTCTTCGATCCAGCGGAGCGGGTCTCCAATTTTACCCCCCCCCCCCTTTCATTCCTAATGCAGCGTCCAACCCGGCTGAGCTTCATTAGGGCCTGTTCATAAGAACAGTTAGAGGCCGATGGAGACCGCAGCAGCTCGCATTGACAAAAGACGGCAATGTTTGGTCTCTGTCTTGAGTGGTATTGATCCGACGGGAATGTTCTGCACACACACACACACACACACCCACACACCCATACACATATACACACACACACATACATACATGGAACTGTGGTCAGAGGAGGCTGCAGGCATGAAGGCAGCGAGTCTGCGAGTACTCGCGTTCCTCTCTTTTTCATTAGATGTGCAGGAGGCTGAGCTTTAACACCTTTGCAGCGAGTATCGAACCCTTCCCCTATAGTCACGCAGCGCGAGAGCGCTGCATATCAGACGCTGCTGTTGCGAGGTTGCAGGCAACACCTCGGAGCAGATCGTTGCAGAAGAGAAAAGGAGGAGTGGCTTCTGCTCGGCGCCCAGGCCCCTCATCGAGATTCTGGTGTTTTTTCCGCGTAGTGTGGGCCCCAGGTCAGGCGGTCAATACCGCACCACTTTCATAGCTGGCTGATGAGCAGGCCGGTGTGGGCTTACAACCGCTCTTATATCTGATATGAGAGGGGCATATAAATAGAAAGGCAGCGGTGCAGACGATCCGGGCGCTAAATAGGTGATAGATAGATGTTTTCTTAATCGAGACAACACTTTTATAGCAGAGTTCCACTGTTGGGAGTCGCTTTTTTGTCTTTGTTTATGAACACCTGCCTGTTAGTGCGACCCCAAAGAGCTGTTGCTGCATTATTCTCCTTCAAGCAATTACTTTAAAAATCCAAACTAATGTGATTACCTCGCATTTCTCCGGAGATTTGCAATTAAACCGACACTTAGAACGCACTGTGTAAACTCATCTCGTCGGAATGGATTCCATCTACTGCGGGGGATAAAAGCCGAGGCTGGAGAGGGACCGGGAAATAAAGGAGCAACGGGGAGCGTAATGACAGAGAGGGAAGGAGAGGGGGGAAAGTTTTGACTGAGGAAAGACAATAGAGGAAGCAGGGCGGTAAAAAAATAGTGGGATAGTAACAATAGTAACTACTGATAGTTGGAGAGGGGGAACCAGAAGGAGGGTTGGCAGATGGGAGAAAAATATTGGTTGAGATTAATGGACTTTAAAGGTCAGTCCTGCATGTTGTATAATTCAGCACACAATAGCTGTGATTGATGCGTGTGCTTTAGGACCTTTGCTGCTCGGCTCCTGCAGCATTCCTCTCAGACGAGTTCAAACTGGGAGCAGTGCAAATTGGGTTTTCAGGCAACGGCAATCCTTGATAATAATAAAAGTCGGAGTAATATGGGCTTTATACGGAGGCTTTCCAAACAGAGTGTTTCGGAATTACAAAAACAATAAAAGTATATGAGAGGACATAAAGCAAATCAAATGGTTCCTGTGGCTTTGATAAAGTGGCATCAAAGAGAAGGCAGATGAAAGTGAGACTTATGAAGAGATTTAAGAGGGAATAATGAGTTCACCTGAGATCAAATGGTTGGGAATTCCAGAGCGGCGGAGCTCAGACAGGTAAATCCTCATCAGCTTCACTGATACCTGGAGGTTAATCAGAGACAGACAGAAAGCCGACTGTTCTAAACTGTAAAAACATAAATTCAGTTTAGAAACCGAGGGTGCTGAAGGTCAGCGAGCTCTGACTCTGCTCCCCGCAGGAGTTGAAAGGCTTGACTGCCGCGTTTCAAGTTTATGTTGTGGAATGCATCAACCGCTGGTGCCCAAAGAGTGAGCAATGTAGCGGTGGAGTCTGCAGGAGATTAAAGGGAGGACCTTTCCTATATCAGAGGGGAAGAGAGCGACCCAGTCTAAATGCCTCGGTTCAGCAAGTCGGGACTGAATATCTTTAGCCAGGAGAGCGCAGAAGGTCACCAAAGTCAAAAGCAACACCGGGGCTGCAGCCTTGATCATGGAATCCTTTCTAATATCTACCTTTGAGACCTAAGTGATGGTTTTCAGGTGGAATCTCACTCTCCGCTTGGACAGAGTTTCTGTACATTTGGACATAGGACATGTGGGTGAATCACAGACTTTCAGCCTCGGTTGAAGGACCTTGACTGTATTATCACTCAGAACATTCATTTTGGAACTCTGAAGTTATCGGGCATTTTACCGGCCACGTGTGATCTGCTGGTTTCTAATGGCAGATTAACTGGATCAGACGTCTGAGCATGGTTTGATGAATCTGTGTGTGCTAGCTGTTCAGCTAACCGTTAGCTCATAAATTGATGGAATGATTGAGGGGGAAAAGATTTACTCGTAAAGCCTCTGATCTGCAGGCGAGCTGCCAACTTCCTGAGCAAGCAGAAGCCTAATAACTAATCAGTTCTACCCTCAACACATCCAAATAGATCATTAAATCCACCATAAATGTGTCGTTCTTGGCTGCTGGTTGAATGTATGTGCATCTATTTATCTCGACCAGATAACGTTATTAATCATTTATATGTGGATTTTAAAACAAACGGCAGTATTAATAGCCCCGGAGCATGCATGTCAGCATTTACAGTGACATTATCAGCCTAGATTTATACAGAATTAGCGCGATCTGTTGGCCAGAGAGGCGTGGCCGTGTTTCAGCTGTCGGAGGCGGCAGGTTTGACTTTCTCCCCCCATCCAGATAAATAATGACCTCGTTAATATTGCAAAAGCAGCACAAGATGTTGTCAAAGCAAATAAATGGAAAATTATTTAACGCGCAGGAGAGAACCTACAGCAGCGGGGACAGAACAAGGGAAGGGAAGGGAGGACGGACGGCTTCCAATTTTCATCCAAATGCTCATAATTGTGCAAGTTGGTCCAATTACTTTGGAGCCTCTGGAAAACACAAACATATGCTTAACTCACATAATCCCTAAATCACTCTTGCAGTATTCCTGTTAAAGCCATTTAATTTCAGTTGTTTCGCTTCAATCACGCCATGATTGCCTTATTTTAAATCTCCAGCGTGCACACACGCGACATTTTAATCAACCTGAAACACTGACGGACGCGGGGAGAGAACTCGGGGTGAGTTCTGGTTCAGCTTTGATGAGGCTCGACACGGAGAAACATGACAGGCGCTAACAGCTTATAAATGGGTATCATCAACGATCGGCGGCGCGGCAGACGCCGACGCCCGTGCGCGCGGGGGGAAAACAACCGCCGGGGGAGCACGCTTGAGAGGAGCAGACGCGCGAAGGGGCAGGGCGGGAAATCACCGACGGCGACAGGTGGAAGGGCCCTGTCTGGGAATCACAACGCGGAAGCGACGGAGCGACGACGCCACCGAGATGCATCGTGACAAACGTGCGCGCCCGCGGTTCGGTTCCCCCGCCCGTGCGCCGTCGGGAAGGTCGGATGTCGATTTCACACTGAATTACAGCCGAGCAGCCGCTGTCGCCCTTATTTTGCTGTCTAATTATTAATATCTTCCATTGTCAAGTTCATTTGCTCCCCACAATGTTTTCCCTCTGTTCTGAAATGGCGTTTTAATTAAGCCGCCGCGCCCCCGCTGTGTTCTTGTGGGCCCCTCAGTGCTGATGCTGGGCCTGTTTCTCTACTCCTGCTGGAGGAGGCACAAGGGCCTGAAGGAGGGCGTGTACCACGTGTCGGCCCACCACGGCGAGTGGGAGGACATCCGCGAAAACGTGCTCAACTACGACGAGGAAGGCGGCGGCGAGCAGGACCAGGTGAGCCCCCCCCCCCCACCCCGCTTCCCGTTTGCTGCTGGACTGGAATGAAAGTTAAAGTGCTGTGGGATCTGGGAATGGTGTTCAATTAGCTGAACAGACACAATTGGTCAATTCCTCTTTAACAGTGCTTCTAATAATGGTGGATTCCTGGAAACAGTTAATGAATGACGCGGCTAATCAATGCGATTGCTGCTTCCAACTTGAACATCGCGGTGGCTCTTAATCCGAGCAGCAGATTCATTTGCCCCCGGGGGCATTAAGTTGGCTGCGCTGCTCAGTGTGCTGTTGTTTCTCATTATCTCCGGAGAAGATTACAACGCGGCGGTAAAGCGCCTTCTCTGCTCGTGCCTCATCTTCTGCCTCCGTCTCCCAGAACGCCTTCAACATGGTCGAGCTGCAGCGCTCCCTCCAGCCCAGCCCCGCGCAGTCCCTCCGCTACAGCTACCCGCAGAGCATCATCTCCTACCCGCAGACCAAGCCCCCCAAGAGCAACGGCAAGAAGCCGGCGACCAACTGGAACGGCAGCTCGGCCATCGCCCTGCGCCTCGCCATCCCCCCCTCGGAGACGGAGACCCTGCCCTCCCCTCTCACCTTCCGCCGCTCGCAGAAAAGCCTCTCCTTCTCCAGCCAGGACTTGGCCCACTACCTCTGCGAGGTCATCAGGGACACGGAGCGCCCCGAGCGCCTCGGCACCATGACCACGCCGCGGCGGACCCCCGGGAAGGAGCGCCGGCTGGCGGCGGTGCGCTCCCTCAGCTCCCTCAGCGCGTGCCAGGGCTCCGAGGCCCGGCCCCAGGCCTCCCCGGATCGGTTCAAAACCCTCCGAGCCGCGGCCGGCGATCCGAGGGGCGGGTGCAGAGCGCCGGAGAGCCAGAGAGACAAACTGAAGGAGAGCAAAGGGCAGCTGAACTGCGAGAAGAGCGGGTGAGGCCACGCGAAGCAGAACTGTGGGTTGAAGCAGCTCCAGAAACGAGGGGGGGAATTCCAAAGGGAGATAATTAAATGCGAGAAGCTCCGAGGCTGGAGCCGAGTGAAGTCTGCTATAAATGTACTGTATCAATGAACCTCCGCGCGTTAACGTCCTGACAGGCAACATGTTTACCGATGAATGAGATGTGATGTATTGTTTACTCGGCATTGCACTGTACAGTATTTACTTCACATACAGCACTTTTTTTGGAGGCGCCTCGTGTAAAAAAAAAAAAGAAAAAAGAAAAGATTAGTTTGATAAAAGTCGTGAGAGAAATGTTTGCGGCAAATGAGATTCCTTTGAGATAAGCGGATTCTTCGGGCCTGGTAATGACTCATGAAATCATTTATGTGACAAAATTGATTTTGTTTCAGAACCATTTCTTTAAAAAAATAAAATAAAATAAAATAAATGATTATCTTTGATAATATTTGTCTAAGTCTAATATTTTTCAAACGCAAGTTTGGCCCCATGAATTATTAAAACCTCGTGACTTCTTGTGGTTCAAACAAACCTCTGTGGTCATTTCTTTTTAAAAGCAAGACAGCAGCGAAATCAGTAAAATCACTCTTATTACCGACACATAACTTGTTTTTAATTTAACTTCCCTTTGTGCGTTGCGATAAGGCCAATGTGAGAGGGAGGGGGGAGTAACACAAGGAACCAGAGTCCCTGGCGGAAAGGGCAAAGTCAGTTTAAGGATTAATCATTCATGTTCGGAGCCCGCAGCCTCCTGACCCGAGTTTCTGCAAGTCTCGGTGAACTCCGAAGTGCGAGAGTCCCAGCAGGTCTCTACAACATTTTAATTAGCCAGTATTACTGGAGTTAAAGAGCTGTGACACTGGAGCGAGCCGCGGGGGGAAGCACACACACACACACAGACACACGGTGTTGTCTGCATGCGGTGCATCAACACACACCTGCATCAAACGGGCGTGGGGGCGGGGCCCCAAGGCCCCGCGGAGTTCTGCGGATTTCTAAAGCGAACGACGTCGCGCCGATTTTCCTTGTTGCAATTAAACATACACTTTAGCAAAGGCTTCAAAGCTTCTGGTCAGTTTTGCTGTTGACAAACAACAAGCAGTGTTTACTCCAGTCGGGTTTCGGGCTCTGTGGATCAATGCGCGGGTGAATACTGCCCCCTAGCGGCCGGGCCTGAGCAGCGCGTTTGTTGCCCGCAGCTGCTCGTTGTGTTATGAAACACTGGTGATGCTCCAGAGGCATCTGGGGATCCTTGATCCACTTCATATTTCTCCCCGGAATGCTGATTTACAATCTAGTTTTAGTCTGATTACATTTATTAACATTTGTCCTACTTCCGAAGCCTGGCGTGTTTACGTTTAAAATGCAAATCACTACCGGCTTTCCACCTGAACTGTTTCATAAGATAGTTTATGAATAAACATCAACGTGGAGCAGCAATCAGTTCGAGTAGGAGATGTGGGGGGGGGGGGACGCTGACGGGCTGTGTTTGAAATATTCAGCGTGAGAGCGTCGACTGCGGGTCCAGGAGTCAGCCATGAGCTGCTCACATGCACCAGGTCAAGTGTGACTGCAGCAGGCTGAAGGAACCGGGGATGGCTCTCAGCAAAGCAGCAGAATAAATAAGAGATGAGATGGGAGAAATAGCGCCGCTTGAGAGCGCGCATGCGCTTCCACCGTTCGGCCTCCAGGGGGCAGTGTGGGTCCTGGTGCCGCACCGGAGGATTCGAACCCGCAGCCTCGTTAACCTCTCAGGAGTCCAGATCGACTGTACGACTAATAAAAGAAATAGTAATTAAAGGAACACGTCGGATAAAGCTTATTTTATTAAGTATGAAAACATTTTCAGATGATTTTTTTAATGATGGTCCATTTGTCATAAAAAATGATAGATTTAATGCGACCATGTCCAATTTTTACATTTAACGAGAAATATATTAACTTTTTCAAGCATTTTTAAGCATTTTTTACTAACATTGTTTATGGAATGTGATATGTTTATTGGTTTTCAAAGCGTACTATACGAAGTTCTTTTAACTACTTTGAAGAAAGAAAGTTCTTACTGACTCAAAGGACTAAATTTTATAGTTCAAGCAACGTCATGTAAGATGTGCACAAGTGCAGCTGAAGACTTATTCACAAACAATTTACCCAACTTATTATTAGCTTTTTTTATTAACTTTTTTTATTTTTTTTTTATTAACTTATTAGACTTAAACAATGAGTGCTGACATGAACATTGACACCAGTAATCCTGAGAGCCCACCCACTTACATAAACCTTCAAACAGTCCAGATGGACCTGGATGAGAACTACCCCTACCCGGGGGTCACCTGCTTTATGCCTCCGTACCACACGCAGGATGCACCGACCTGCTTCTATCCTGGGGGCCATCAGATGATGGAGGCCTGGAACCTGGTCCAGGTGAGACGTCAGCAGATCTCCATCAACATCTTAGAGCAGCATCACTCACGTCTTACTTTTGCTTATGTTTATAGTGTATATTTTAATATTTAAAGCACGTTAGGGTGAAGATGATGCACGTGTACTCTGATGTGATGTTGAACTCAGAGCTGACTGAGCCCGTCTCTGCAGTACCAGCGTCGGCCTGTAGGTGTCGCCCACGCACCGTTGTTTGGCTGGCCGGCTTCATCCGCAGTAAGTCACCAACACTGATGGGAAGAAACATTTGTCTGAGTAAATGTTGTGATGCTGTTGGTCCTGGCATTTGGAAGGCTGTGGATAAAGACCGAAAAGTGCTTGAAAAATGCTTTCATGCTCTTCGTGCAGGAGCACGGGTCCATTGAGAGCCCTGATAGGTGCCAGGTTCCTCCGGCCTGGTCCAACAAGGACAACTATGTAGGTCCACCCTGATCACACATGAGAGGACCTGAAGAGGCAGCTGCAGCAGAGATCACATCTGTCTAACACGCGTGTGTTTGCCGGTTTTCAAGATGTTTCTGTGTAGCTCAGCGTGCTCATCAACACTGAGTCAGGGGGCTGAAACCTCTGTGTCAGAAGCTTGATCACCGTTTATCTTGTGTTGCAGAAGAACCTTCTGAGTCTGAGGGAGACCGATCTCCTCCACCCAAGAAGATGATGATGACACCAGCACACAGGAGGAACCTCAGGGGGTCTCCTTACAGAAGACCTGAGAGAGAAACACAGACGCAAACGAAACTAAGAGTTCGCAAACACATGAAATATTGTGAATCCCCTTAGCTGTACTATAGAAAATAAATATTTTAACTAAAATCCGGTCGAAATTGCATTTCTTTTACTGTAATTGAGACTTGCAAGTGACGAGGGAGGATAATTCCCGGATGATTTACAGTCCTACCGACGCCAGAGGATGGACGAGGGGGTGAGGAGGAGGCTGGGTGTTTGACGTGACAGCTGCAGATTGTAAAAACGAGTCGTGACACGACGCTGCGGTCACCCGGGCCCGTCCGTCCGTCCGTCCGTCCGTCCGTCAGCCGGCCATCCAGCGGGACTGTTTACTCTGCTGTCATTAACGCGGGCGAGTGCGCGTCGCGGCCGCGTCCCCGTCCCCGGGCGATGGATCCGCCGGGAGTGACAGCGCACTTTGGCCCTCTGTCAGTCGCCGGGCGGAGCGGCGTGCGCGTCAGCTCCCCCCTGACAAGACGCGCCGCGTCCTGCCGGCCGCAAATGTGGGACATGTCTCGGTGACAGACTTACACGACAGGCGGACAGACAGGACACGAGCAGTCGAGTCTGACGGGAAGAGGGGGGGGAAGGGGGTCACGCACCCCCCCGCTGAGAGCCTGAGTGAAATCCGCCGTGATCTGCGCGCAGCTGGAAATCAGGTCTCCCACCATTAAAGTGGCTGTTCGGGGGGAGAATCCCGCTCAGCGCCAATAAACTGAGGGACTGATCCGGGGACAGGACCGACGGGCTGAAGGGAGGCTCTGGTCCGCCCGGCTCCAGGGGCGCGCTCTGATCCACCCTGACAGTGAGCAGAGAGGAAGCACGGAGGGTGACAGAGCCCCCCCCCCCCAGCCCCGAGGTGAGGCCACAACACCTTGGGTTGGTCGACGTTCTCCTTCCCCAAAGTGAATCAGTCTTTCCTGGGAACCACTGACCGGCTCCGCGTGCGCGGATTACGCAAAGTGAGCGGTCGTTTCTCATCCCGACGGAGCTGTGGGCGCAAACACGCGGGCCGGTCGTGCGTATTCATCAGCTCCGTGTGGTACCTGCTCAGGTCCTCCTGCTTTATCTTCTCCCCGCTGTAAACCACTCACCTTCTCAGGTGCGCTATTAGGTAAATATGACGTGATGACACATATGACCGTAAAGATCATCGCCGCGCAGATCTCTTCCTCCCAGCCCGCGGCATTAAAATTCAGGTTGAGGCGGATCAGTCCGGGTTCAGGACGTTCGTTCCACTGTTGTCTCACCGTGTCCTTTTATCACCCTAAAAGCATTGCCGTTATATTGGCACCAGCATAATGGTTAAATAAATCTATACAAGTGCAGTCACCTGTCGTGATCCGACAGTGACAGATGGAGAGGACATGTTAACCGTTTCTGAGCCGAGGAATTAAGTTTGAAGGTCAGTGGGACTCGGTGTTTGCGTCCTGGAGCCTCAACTATTTTTTGAAGGGACCCCGGGGTGCAGTACCGCCTAGCGTCGATAGATGGCAGTCTTCGCCACAGCTGAGTTGATGACTGATCTGGCTTTTTTTTTTTTTTGGGGGGGGTTTGTATTTTTTATTTTTTTTAAAACTCAGACGCTTAATTATTGCAGACCCCCTACCCGTGTCCCAGCTCTGGGAAGATCAGATTTAAGTGCACATTAACTATAAAGTGAGTGAAGTGTCGTCTTTAGTTGAGCTGTGAAAGCTCTAAAAGTTACCAGACAAGCCCTCTGTGCCCCCCCCACCCCCACCTTCCTCAAAGTTAAACCCAGCATACGATCCGCCCCCTGAATGACTTTGAGAAAAATAATTGATTGCATGTTTGTCAGGGATTAACAATAACCGAACCTGCGAGATCTGCTGTTCTGACTGTGGCCCCCGTGAGCTCTGAGGCCTTCGGCGCATCCATCAGCGAGGAAGAGGAGGGCCGGGGAGAGCAGCGGTGGGGAGGAAGAGAGGGGAGTAGCAGAGGGCACCTGACAGATGGGCTTAGTGAGTGAATCATTGACAGGGGCCCGCTAACCGATGCTGTTTCCATCAATAGCTCAAAGCCTGCGTGATGAATTACTGCAGACAAACAATGCCGAGAAGGCAAATGTGTTTTTAACAAAGGCAGGTGATGAAGGTACAGCTTCTTCTCACGGCTCCGCACGTCAAAGTAAAAACTGTCTGCAGAATTTGTCTTCGTGACTGAAGTTGAGTATATGTTGCCACCGTGTCTAGATGGGTTTTATAGAGAGGAGGAAACAGTGCACGTTTAAAAAGGGATTTAATTATAATAAAATAAGCCCGGTTGACTTGATGTTCTGTATTATTTTCCAGCATGGGCACCACAAACAGACGCTTGTAAACAACCATATTACATTAACAAAACAAAAAAAAAATCAAACTGAAATCTCCTTGAACCTCGTTTTAAACTTTGTTAAAAAAAAAAGACTCTCAAAGATGTTCAGACGTCCCTTTTCAAAACAATCCTGCCCGTCTCCCTGCAGGCCTCTTCCTCCTGCTCCTCCTCCTCCTCCTCCTCCATTACCGTAGACAGAACTCCACCAGGTGCTGCTGGAAACAATGGCCGGCCCGTACAGGGATCAATGCCAGGCCACTGATGGGCTCTCATTCCTTCAGCCGCAGACGTGATAAATGACGTGGCCCATATGTTTCAACAGCTTAGACTCTCGCCGCCAGCCTCCTTTGTCTCCAAATCTAAAGGGGGTTATGCTGTGAAAATGCACACGCACACACGCACACACACACACACACACACACACACACACACACACACACACCCACACACACACACACACACAGGAGGTAGTTAGGCGTCTGCTCCTCCTGTTTATGGTCCGTTTTAAGCGGCGGCGTGTGATTCTGGCCCCCCAGCCCTCTCCTCCCGTCCTCTGCGTTCCTCCCCGCTCGTCTCCTTGGCAGCGGTAGATTCTGATGTCTGTACAGGTAGCAGCGCTGCTGGCCCCTGCCTCGCCGCGTCCCAGGTGTCTTGTCAGCTGTCAGAGACGTCCGACAGCAGGACAGGGGGGGGGTGGCATGACCAGCGGGCCGGGCCGTGTTGGACGGGTCAGCCGTCAGCGTCGTGGACAGACGGGCACGTGGCAGTGATCTCCCGGTGACGGGCTGTCAGAGAGCCAACCCTCCCCCCCCCCCTTCCCTCCTCCCCCCCCGTCATCCCACCTGTCTGCAGGCAGAGGCCGGGCTCTGAATTCTCAACCTGCTGCGCATCCTGAAGGGCGCGGGCTCCTCCAGAGGCCACCGCCGGCCCGGTGGCAGGGCGCCGCCGCAGCCAGACCTCGAGGAAGACGTAGCGGTTCGAGTCCTCTTTACCTCCGCGGGACGTGATGACACAGTACAGCCCGGGCTGCTGACAAGAGGAGGAGACACGGACCAGTCAAATGACATTAGCTGCCATTTCCTAACAAGAGACACACGCGTGTGTGTGTGTGTGTGTGTGTGTGTGTGTGTGTGTGTGTGCGCGCGCGTGTGCGTGTTTACCCCAAACTGCTTCCTGCCCTACGTTCTCCGTGTCACCGTCTGACAGGTGACATTTGCAGCTCTTTACTAGATGTATGTGCCATTTGTATCCATGGCAGGGTCAGAGTGTGTTACACGACCTGCAGGACGGCGAGCCCGAGGAAGGATCGTAATCTCGCCCGCGCGGGGATCAATACGGCCGAGAGAGAGCCACTGATAATTGGCTGCTGTCAATCAATCTGCCCCGTCTTTGTGCAGCCACTTATTGTCCTTGAGGAAGGAGGGACACGAGGAAACGTTCCAACGCGAGAGCACAGATTATTGTGGGACGCCGCTGACATTGAAATGGCCGAAATGCACTTAAATTCCAATTGAGTAGTTTCTAATCTGCTATTTTCTCCTTCTGATGGGCTACATCTAATGATTAATGCACATTTGTTCTGGCCCAAAATAAAAATAAGCAAACATTAGAACTACAATCTGAATCCAGGACTGAGTACTATGAGATGACCCTTTCCTAGATGAATTAGTTCAGTGTTATTTGATCACCAGCATCTATTATTGGGTCAGAGTGAATTTCTCTTTTTATATTGATCTGTCTTTATTTCTTTTGTATATTATGATTATTAAAATACACGTTCCGATTATTATACGCAGTAAGACTGTAGTATTTGGCACAAACTAAAGTACAAAATATCATATAAACTAATTATAACGATGCGTTCTATCTCATGAAACCAATTCGCAGCTTTACAAATAAGCCTAAATGTGTGTTAAACCAACAGAAGGCAGGACAACTGGAGCGTTCCACTCCCTGGGTCTCGAGTCTGCGCGTCGACTTTAGCGACGTTGCTGCGGAACCAAAACTCTTTTCAAGGATTCCGTTTATAATTTAACGAGGACAGGGAAAGCACAAACGGTCTGTGATCTGGAAGGCGTGAACTGTATCAGCATGAGTGTTTCCATGAACGCCGCCGTTACAGCAGAAATTGAACACCAGACCAGTGCAGCCGGTCTGCTTTAATGGCTGCTAGCTTGGTCTGGACACACACACACACACACACACACACACACACACACACACACACACATGCGCGCACAAAAATGCATGTGATGTTCAGAGAGGAGGTGACATCAGAATATGCAAAAAAGACTTTGCCGCAGGCCAGAGATTTTTAATGATGAATCCATTCATTATAGAATAAGGTCATTATGCTTTTGTTGTCATTAAATGTACACATTCATCATCCATCCGCCGAGGACCGGCTCCATTGTCCCTCTTCTCCGGACGACCTTGAGCGGAAAAATTTATAAAGCGCAAAAAAAAAATAACAAACGCGCGTAAATGCAAATGCGTCCACGTGCGTTTGTGCGTACCGGGCCGCACGTCAACACACCCGAGGCGGGAACACACACGCACACACACTCCCCGTCAAACAGCTCCTCGGCCGCCGTCGGTGCAGCACAAACTCGCCGTCTCTGCGCAGGCGACGCTCTGCTACTTTTATATCCTTAGCAGAGGCTAAACCAGATATATGAGCCTGTAATGAAACATTTTATGCTAATTGTATTTGTTTATGAGCAAATTAATGGCAGCTGTGCAAAACGGATGATGATGTGAGCACATACACAACATGATAAGATTCCTGAGGAATTCATTAGCTGTTTGCAGGTAATTAGAGGAAATAATTAAGGTGATTAGACTACTCTCTCTCTCCCTCTCTCTCTCTCCCTGTGTCACACACACACACCCACACCCACACACACACACACACACACACACACACTAAACAGCATACAGTATACATCAAAAGATCACTGCCGCCGCCCTCCCTGTTTTTCTGCAACTCTTTGTGGAAAGTGCTGACAGAGCTGTCTCCAATAACCCAATCACTGAACACTGAGAGATTTTGATCCCTCTTTTCTCCTCTCATCTTCTCCTTCCTCGCAGGTTTCCTGTTTACCAGGTCCCCCTCAAGTCGCCATCCCTCACTCCAGGCGCGGCCGCAATCTGACACATGCAGAGGTGGCATATTGGTGAGCCGAAGACACAGCTGAGTGAAGAACTCTGGCAGCACAATGCAGCAGCGATAAATCAACAAGAGCCTCGGCTCCCTGATATAGACAGCACAGCATCACAGACAATAGCCCTCCGTCCATCCGTGAGGCGCGGTGGTAATATTCCCGCTCCCTCCTACATTTGTACGTGTGCAAAAAAAAAAAAAAAAAAAAAAAAAGAGTCAAATGTTCAGAGGTCTAACACGGAGGGTAAAACTCGCTGATTATCTGAGTGTAATAAGCAAGCAGCCTCTTCTGGGGCGTAATTGGTCTGCAGTGGATCTGCAGCCGAAGCTCGTTAGTGTCACAGCAGAAATAATCACGCAGTAAAATCCCCTCCTGTGACTGATCACCATATATCACACACATGCACACTTATGGATGCATGAATGATTCCCTCACACACACACACACACACACACACACACGGAAACAGAAACGAGCACACGCAATAGGTGGAGCTTCAGCGTTCTAATGCAGATTTGTGCATCATTGCAGCTTGCAGAGAGCCGAGGTAATAGGTTACTGAGTGAGCTGGGAGGAGTTGATTTATTTAGATAAATCTTCGCTGCTTATTTGCTTTATGAAATTGCTTAAAATGTCTGATTTCGAACAGTATTTCCAGTCAGGATGCCTGCGCCAAGCCCTCATTTTTATTTTATCTCTCTCCCAGATTTGCGAACCTCCTCCAGCGCCACCCGGAACTGTACCGACTGTACCATCCTTTGGAAGGGACCGAGGTGGATATTCCATAATTCAAATCCAAGTGCGAGAATATGTGATTCTGTTGATGTACGACTTCTTCTTTCTCTTCACTTTCACGCTCTCTGAGAGTTTTAAAAACAGATTTCGGGGTTGGAAGCTGCTCGGGGCTTGTCATCTATATCTATAAGAATGAAATCTGATGCATGAGGCAGTTTTTTGGTCGACTTTAGAGTGACGGTATGGATTTTTTTTTTAAAGTTTCCACATATAATCCTCTGGTTACTTAAAGAAGAAACGCACAGAAGCACAAGTATCTGCTCGCTGCCCTACAAATGGCTGCTACAAAGAGAAAACCAGCACTGATTTCGTCTGTGCACATTTCTCTGCAACCAGCTCTGAGTAGGGGAGAAGAAATACTGAGGACGCCATTTAAGCTATTACAGGGCCCTTTGTTTAAGATGAAGGTGAAAGCCAGTCTGTCCGTGCGTGTGTGTGTGCATGTGTGTGTGTGTGAGCCTGTGTAGGACTGCGTGGGTGGTGACTGATGATCTCGGTTCAGAAATGGGACCCGCGCGCACCTCGCCAAACAGAATCAAACTCCCGACAGCCAGGTATACGCCACCTGCACCCGGAGTCATTTAAGGGTCCTCCCGAGCCATCAAAACATCGGGACAATTCAATCACCCTGTCTGCCGCCGGAGTCGGGGGGGGGGGGGCCCGGAACGTTCCCTGAGATTACTTGCAAAGAAATTTAATAGCTAAGAGCATTAAACGCTGGTTGTTGCTGGTGCTGCTGCCAATAGTGAATAAATGATTTTGGCAGTGTGTACAGACAGGGAAATCAATACCGCGGGCTTTTTTTTTTTCTGTTGTGTTGAGCTCCTGTATTCATGTAAACACGGGAAGTGGTTTTCCTCACACCTCGGAGTGAGATTACCTCTCATCACTGCGGGCCTGCCTGGCTGCAGAGCGCCCCTGGCAGGAAGACCGTGCCTGAGCGCCACCCATTCTGGTCTGACCCACGCCAGAGCCCCGCTCCCTCTCTGGCTCCCCTCTCCCGGGCCGGGTTGCCAGCGTTTGTTGATGTCAACTGGGGCTTTGATAAGTGAGTGTTGATGCACAATAACTGTTGCGCATTTAGCGGTAGCTGCCCAGAAGGCTCGGGGGGGGGGGGGATCGCGCGATCGACGATAAGCCGAGGCGATAGTTCGCAAAGCGCTGCCGCGCTTTGTCGGAGCTGCCGGGTCTCTCTTTTTATTATTTTTTTTTTAAGCCGCCGTGTCGTGACCCTCCTCTCCATATTTCCATTCAGGCTTTAGGCGGGGGGGAGGGGTCAAACGGAGGGACGGGGATGGAAGGGGAGGATGAGGACGAGGAGACGGAGGCAGAGAGGGGGCCACCGCTCAACCATAGTGACCGGGTGAAAAGGCAGTGCAGATGTAATTTGTCCTCAATGGCTGTTTGGGAAGAGTAATTGTGGTGACATTGGCGGGTCGATAGTATGGATTTTTTGTTTGGAGTGCCCTGTGTGTGTGGTGCTAAGGGGAGGCCAGGAAATATAACACTGCTGCTCAAATACAATAAAAATGGATCGAGGGTGTGGTGGTTGTTTGCAGAGCTGGTAGCACTCGTTTGGCCGTGGATGTCATACTGTAGACGCTGCGGTTATCAAATACACCCTGCCGTTCTGCCCTATTAACACCAAACGTTCAAGGCTTCAAACGGGCCCTTCAACGGAGTGTAAACGGTGGAACACAACCATCCGTTAAAATGGAGCCACTACGCTCCCAGATGAACTGCCCCCGGCCGCGGCGCTGCGCCGCAACACACACACCTGAGCTCACTGGACAACATGATGATGCGCGGGACCCAGAAATGCCAGCGCGGATATCTGCATATCGGCGCCGCTGTGTGTTTTCGCCAGATCTGGTTGAATTATAGAGCCTGTTTGTGTGATAGCAGAGCAGCGGGTGGGGGGGGGGCAAAGCAGCTTCGGGGTCCGGCCAGCAAACAGCAGCTCTGGCATGGCGGCGAACATTAACGCGATCGGGCACCGGGGTTTGTCCACGTTGAGAACAAGAGCGGGCGGGAGCGGGAGGGGGGGGGGGGCACACAGTGTCTGATATTAGATCAAAGCTCAGGCAGAGTGTGAGGTCGGCGCGTGGACACGCATCTTTACAAACGTTTGAATTAACCTTGCGTTAACAAGGTCAACGATGTTTGGGGCGAAACCCGCCGGCAGGTGGGAGGCGACACGGCCGAGTCTGCTGTCTGGTGCAGAAGACGAGGGAGCGGTAGTTTGTGGAAGAAGACCTTGTTCCAATGGTGTCAGTGCACTTCAGAAGCATCACAGAGTGAATTACTGCAGAAGATGGTCAGAAAAATAGAGCGAAGAGCGCCAGCAGGCCCTGTGATTCGGCCTTGATGGACACTAACAACGGCCTCTCAGATCTCCGCCAGTTTCTCAACTCTGTGTTTTCGAATGTGGTATCATTTTAAATTGAAGCTGTAGCAATTGAAGCCATTTAAAAACAAAAAAAAGAAAACAACAACCTGGCGAGTGAATGTATAAAACTCCCCATTTCAGGATAAAATAAACATGTCTGTTTCCTCTCTCAGTGTGGAGCCAGCTAATGTGACTGATGATTTACTGCGCAAAATCATCCCACTGTGAAGCAAAGACGACCACCCTGTTCTTCTCCTCTTTTTTTCTCCCCTCTGAGCAGACATGCGCTGATGCACTTCTTTTCAATCCCGAATCTTCTATTTAACAAAAAAAAAAAAAACCCAGCCGAGACTAGAATCATGGTCTCCGCCTCCTGATGTCTTGCCAAACAGAACGATTCCAGCCACTCCATCAAAGTTTAGTGTTATATATTTTCAAGAATTTATTACGGGTTATTGAAGGATGAGAGAAAAGTTTAAATGGGCCTTGACAGTTATGTAAATGATTCCCCACGGCTGTTCTACACGATACCGCTCACAAAATGTTTATTATCTCGAGGAACTGTGCCACGACTTCTGGGAAGAGACACGGTGTTCGAGAGAGACTCCCAACTCATAAAACACAAATCTGAAAACATAAAAGCACATGAGAATATGCATTTTATCTTAGTCTAGATAGACTGTTCAGTTTTATTTGATAAGGGGAAAAGTGGCGTCACATTAATAATTTGATTTGTAGAACCATGGCTGCTCTTTTTTGGGTTTAAGTTTAAAGTCGGTGTGGAAGAATTCAAATTTGTACAAAACCACTGAGGTCCTGGCGTGTGGTTAACCTAGCAAATATGACCAGAATACCACTTAAACATTTACTATATGAACAATTTCATGGGCAAAGGTACAAATTTTTATGATTTTGGGGCATAGAGACTGTGACGTGCAGTTACAAAAACCAAACAAGTAGATTTTAGATGATGGGAGCTGTGGGGGGGGGTGGCGTGTGTGTGTGGGGGGGGGTCTCAGATGTGCTGCTTGAATCGCTCCTCTGTTAATGTGGGCCTCAAATTGCTGCTCATTGAGCCTAGCAACACATTCGAGCAACTTATTTCTTTGACATTCATCTGCGAGGAAGCTCTTCCTAATGTCGGTAATGAACAGTGTGTGTCCCGTCATAATAGGACACGTCCCGCCGAGCTCGGACCACCTCGTCGCGCTCAGCCAGGCCGGCCCCGTCTCTGTCAAGCCTGTCATCTCACATCAGATCCCGTTTTGCTCCAAAGCGGTGCTCTTTGGATAAAACCATTAACACAGTCAACAGACACAAACGGGGCCGCGTTTTGACACTCGGCCGTCGCTCTGACGTAACCGAGCCCGACACCTGACGCGGGGAAAAGGTCACACGATTGTCAAAGAGACAGGGGTGCCTCAGATACAGGACGCCAGGACTCAAAAATGAACGCTTCCCGACGGTGATGACGGACACGTGGCTGAAACATGGCCTTCTGTGAGCGGTGGGAGGAGTGAGGTCCCGCCGGGAACTGTCCCTTCCGGTTCCTCCGGCCCCATGACAAGCCGTGTCCTCACCGATATCACATGACGATACTCACGCTAAGAAGTCTAATCAAATGTGCTTGAGTGTGAAGTTTTCTACACATCTGCACGGTTCCTAATCAACATAGCTGATTAAGCAGTCATATGTACACACCATCGGTTTACATTTACTTATTATAAAACGAATACATATTAAGTCAATTAGCACCTTACATACTAGTTCAACCAGTTATATAATTTGTGTAGGAAACACAAAGAAGCAAAACACCGGGGGCGGTGAGACACAGAGAGCCTGGCTGTAAAGATCCGGAGAGTGGGAGATGGTGAAAAGGGAAGAGAAAGTCCCCGGGGGCCCATTAGACGCAGTTCTGAGGGCCTGTGACATCTGACTGGATCAGTGTTCTTCAGTCAGAGACTCTCCTCTTATCCACTCCTCCAGTGGAGTCAATAAACACATCACCTACGCACATACACACACACACACACACACACACAGTAAGTGAGCCTCTGGGGTGAACAGTAGATTAGTTCATTTAGGGCAGGTTTGAGTCTCTCCTCTTGAAGCTGCACAGCTTTGACCTAATGAGAATGTCACAGCAATTACAAATGCTGCATGTGTTGCACCTGGACTCAGCTCGGGAAGAGCACGGCCGGTCACTTTTGGCTGCAGACCTGCATAAGCTGCCACCCTAAAGGTTTAAACTTAAAAAAAAAAAGAGGCATTTAGAGAAGACGCCTGGCTAACTGCACAGAGAAAGAAGGCCCTGATGATCCATAAACGCCCCTCTCCCTGCGCTGACAGAGCGGTGGCACCGAGCGGTGTGAAACTTTGAAAGTCAAGCGGTCCTTTATCCATCCCTGCTCTGACCTTTCTGCTAGGCTGCCCTGTATTCACTGGCTGTCAGTGTGAGTTTGTCAGGAGCCATCCGTCTCTGTCCACCTCCACCCCCCTCCCCAAATCCCTGCCGACCCATTAGCCGATAGGATCCGGGGGAGCGGCGGCATGGCCGGCCTATTGGGGCCTCTCTTTCCCCTCCCTCCCGTCCTCAGCGCTAGTATCCGTGTAGCGCACAGTTCATCCCGGAACCCCAGGAGAGGCAGCGCTTGCAGGTTATATATATATACAGTATGTTGCAAAAGCATCAACACAGCACTATTGTCTGACGCGGGGCCCCTGGGAGCTCCGGAGAGGCGAGGAGCTGCGGGGACAGAGGCAGAGTCGATGGCATTACAGCGGGGACAACGCTGCAGCGCCGCGCCGATTCCCACGCGCGTTAACACGATTGTGTAAACAAGAGAACGCGCACGGCAGAGGCCAATTGTCAGGTCCATTTATTAGTAAAGAGGTACACTGATTATTGTCGTAGGTGTGGTGACCTATTTGGAGCGAAGAGGCCTGGAACATGTCGCCGCGCAGCGTTCAGACGCGGAGCGCTTGTCACTGAACGCTTTCCCTGACTCAGCGAATGGAGGTGCTCGGAATAATCTGGCCGCGATTCTAACCATCTTTCTGGGAAAAGGAAAAAAAAAATATCACGCAGGAGCCGAAAGTCGACACTTGTGAGTCACACTTTAGAGATTACCTTGAGCTGCTTAAGAGCGGTGGAGTTCCGGTCGGCCATTGTTGAAGCGGTCTGTGAGAAAAGACCCCTGACTGGTTAGAGGAGCTCCTGGAGGGTTCAGTGGTGCAGGTTCACAGTGTGATGCCACCACCAGCAGCAGCACCACTTGACTCTAAAGAGGTAGAGAGTGGTTTAAAACCTGAGAGACTCCACCAGGAGTCCAAATATATATTTTTATTTTTGCTCTTACACTGAACAATGTCGCATCCTTAGGTTTAGTAAGTATGTTTCCTTTCTCTGTGAACATTTCAGTATGGAATTATCTCTGTCCTCTTGCTGCTGTGATGCAGGTTCATGTAAATATTTTCTTTTTATTTATTTTTTTAGATTTTTCAAACTGTTTTTATCACAGGACTTTCTGAATAGATTCACTGGTTCAGGTCTAATTAGTGATGCCGTCCCTCATTAGCGGCTCCGAATAAACCCTTAAAAAGTAAAATTATTAATGAACTGCTTATTTTAATGGGACTTGGTTCGTGGGCCTCTGACTTTTAACTCAATTTATAGTCACTGATCAAAAGGAAAGAACTTCCAAAAGACATGACAATGATTTGGTTACAAAGAGTGATGAATTCACAACCCCCCACCACCAAAACCACCACCCCCCACCCACCCAACATTAGAGAATTCGCTCATTTATGCTGGCAGATGTCACATCAAAGATTATTTTCCCTTAAATAATGCCACAATTAAATATTAAAGTTCGTGTTTGTCTTAAGATTAGAGAGAGAGTGTCAAACTGCAGCCTGACAGCGCTTACCAGGATAATGGAAGGAGCACGAGGAGCGGGAAAGGAAGTGAACATTCGAAGGGTGTGTGTGTGGGGGGGGGGGGGTGATGCAATTGTGAACGATAGATGAAAAGGTGGATGGCCGGAGCAGTGGAGGAGGAGTAGAAAGACGGAGGGAGGTGAAATAGACAGTGAGAGGAGGGAGGGAGGAGGCCGTGGCGTGTGATTAATGGACGGATGGTAGTCGGGAGGTTGAGGCACACTAGGAGAGAGCAGAGTGACAGTAATAAAGTGAACCTGCCTCCCATTCATCTCCCTCAACCCATCTCCCGTCTGACTGGTAGGGCTTTACACACTCTGACTAATGCCACACTCCGCACGCGGGCACAGGCGGGACTGCCACACACCGCTTTTGCTTTTGCTCTTCGCTGCCACCTAAATGAAAACACGCCTTTTCATGGCCTCCCATCTTCGGCTCGGAGCGCCCGTCCCGGGCCTCAATCATTCATCAGCGGCGATGGCTGTCTGAGAGATCAACACTACCTCATCGCTTTTTATGGCCCCTAAATCACGCTGTGTATCAGACTCATCTGGCGTAAAACAATTGCTATCATCACTTTAACAACAGGTCAAACGTGGCGGTCGTATTTGCTGTAGGATGCACACACGACCTTTTCCGTTTGAAAAAAAAAAAAAAAAAAAAGATTCTGAGTCACGCCGATTTCCTGGTATTTTGGTCCGTGTTGGTAAGCGGTGAGGTGAACGCTAATGTTTCCTGACCTTCCCTCTGGTGGCCATAATGAGATGCACATCCCGAACATGGTCTCATTAACCTGTCCTGAGCTGTTTCGGGTCACATGATCCACTCTGATTTAACGGCGTAGCGGGGTCGTATGGGGGGGGGGTCGCCTCACAATGCAGTTTTCTCCCAGACTTCCTGGAATTAGAGCGACTGAGACAGCGAGCAGATGAACCTCAGCATCCAGCCCTTTGGGTTTATGCGTCGCATTTAAAGTGAACCTTCCCCGACCTTGCCCAAGCCCTCGTCGTTGCCGTTCCTCCCCTCCTCCTGCATGATTAGAGTCGCTGCTGCCCATATGCAGGTGAAAGTAATGTTGGAATAACTCGCAGATGAGCCATCATTCATCTTTCAGTCAACTCCCTCTGTGTAGCATTAAATCACGGCACTTGAAGCCCTGGAGCCTCCAGCACCAAATAAAATGTATGACTAAATTGGCTTAAATTACTTTGGCACTGACTTGATGAAAGACCTTCCGTGTTATTTCAATCATTAGTGTGTTTAATTGCTGCAAGGTATAATGAACGCATTACTAATTGATAAGGAAAATGCTAACGGTTAAAAAAAAAAAAAAAAAAACCCTCTCCAATGGGCCCCACCTGCATGGGGCAAATCCGTCTTCATATCAGCCCCATGACTTTTGCCCGAGCAGACAATAGATTAAACAATGAATGAATGATTTATTAGCTGTCGTTGTCATGCTATTTAGATGGATGGGTGTACATGCGGCATGACCTCACTTCCTTGTTCTCTGCCTTGTATTCGAGGGTATGAAGAGGGGAGGGGGGTTGGACGGGAGGATGTTGGCAGGGCGGGGCGGGTCAGGCGCACCACCGGCCACTGACAGGACCCCGCCACTTGATCAATGATCCTTGGATTCGATATCGGAGGCCGCGAGGCAGCTGCATCTGAACTTCAGACGCGTACGGGGGACAAAGGTGCGCGCCTGTAAACTGTATCTGTGGCTGTAGGAGGGAGTGTGGGACGGCCGCGCGCGCACCCAGAAAAGTAACTACCTCTCCATCCTTACCTCCTCGCTCTTTCTCCTTCTCCCTCCCTCAAATGGGTTATTCTGGCGATGGCCCTGACAGGCCATGGTTTGGATTTTGATTTATGTTCCTGTGAAGCTCAAATCAAAGATTCCATCTACTGCTGCTTTATGGCAGCTGGGATGATGAATGGTGCAGTCTCTCGGTCAAACCAAGCCTCTGTGTCTTTGCCCCACATTTTAATTGCTAAAGTAGCCAGTCATCGCTCAGCCCTCCTACCCTCTCCCTGCCTCCCGACCTCATCCTTCCTCTGCTTCTCAGCCCATTGTCTCTCACCTTCTCTCATTTACACTCAATAATGCACCTTTATCCCTTCACAATGGTATAACCCTATTTGGAAAGCTTCAGAAGGAGCCACGAGGTCAAATATCTGTTAGTATTAACCAGCAGATACTGTGGATGTGAGCAACACAGGTGGCTCATTTGGGCCTCTGCTCATGTGTTACAGGCTCAGACGAACACCTTCAGGTTATCTTTTAGATAAGCGCAGCTACTGTTGATCAGTACAGTGAGGTAAACCTGCAGATTTAAGGTCTATCAAATGTCATATGGTATTCATTTGGTTCTCTCTGAACCCGTGGTCACAGCTGCCCCATGACCTTAGACCTTAGAGCCACACTAACAGATCCAGAATTCGAATACATTTGACTCCTCAACGTCTGGCATGTGACTCCTGCCCACCAATCAGATTCCGACGCTGGCGCACCGACCCGATGGCAGCAGAAGAGCTGTAATTCACGCAGGACTCAAAGACAGCAGAAGAACAACTGGACCGTTTTGCTGATCAGGTAACAGGATCCATGAATGAAATCATTCCTGCTGAGGATTTTTAAGAACATTCATCCAAACAAACCGAACAGACAGAAACACTGCCCTAATATTAGGATGTGATAGTGTAAATAAAAGAAAATAAAAATATTTTTTCTGAGGTGCAGGAATCCCTCTTGTTGTACTGGCTCCTACTCAGAAAGAGTGACTGGACCACAGAAAGAAATGCAAGCTATAGTTTATAGTCTATGCTGTCAGACTCACACCATATTGTATTTCAATGCAAATTCAGACACCCTCTGAATAAAGAGGCATTTTGGAGCACCGTCCTCTTTTTTCTCTGTGTGTAAAGTGAGAGGGGGGGGGCAATCCAGGGCACCCTCTAAGCCACATCCACCGCTGAGTAACAGGATCTATCTTTTCATCATGCCTGTTTTATTTTACACCCCCAGCGTTGGTGCATGATGTACAGCAAACAAGTCTGATGAGGGGGAAAATTCATTCCTGCATCAACATAAAAAGCCACTTTATTTGGAGGAAGAATGCACGGATGTCAGGCTCTGATAGAGTTTATGTTTTCTCACTATTTTTCAAAAGTAAACACATTCTGTGGTACATGACATTACTAAGTAGGTTAAGTATAGCCCTGAGCCATCATCCATCAGCAGAGAATGAAGCGAGCATATTCTGCTTGATGAGAGGTGAAAGTTTTCCACTGTGCCACGATGACATTTAATTTTTCACATCTCCTGCGTGTTCCTGGGATGAATTTTGGCAGACCTGGTGCAATTTAGCTGCTTGGCAGTTTGAAATTGGGCGATGAATCACAACGTGGATTCAATGGGAGTCAGTCAGTTTACAATATTTTCTCTGTGTCAGACGGGAAAGAGAGAGAGAGAGAGAGAGAGAGAGAGAGAGAGAGAGAGAGAGAGAGAGAGCTGCAGAGGCTTTCGATCCTGTTCTGCAATCATCTTCCACTCACATGGCTTATCATTCCTTCCACTGGCTTCAATAAAATAAAAAAAATAAATAAAAAACAAGGTGCATGAGTCAGGCATTAAAAATGGAGCCTTGTGTGGCTGCAGATGTCGAGCAATGGCGGAGGTCTTTAAGGTCTGCAGATGGATATTTTGACAAAGAGCAGTGAAGGAAGAAATCAATAAAGTCGGGACTTTGCCAGTCGGCGAGCAGGGAGGCGGCGAATGCAAAGCTAGTCTCCAACCTCGAGACAAACTCAAAATGAGTAACCAATAGACTGACACCGCCACCGACACGAGTCATTTATTAGCCTGGCAGCAGAATATGGTGGGTTGCACAGCTGATGGTCTGTGTCAGGGAGGACCACACCTGAAGACGCCGCTGTAGCAGCGGTGCCCGATCTACCGTTGTAATCGCACATGTGACATTTGTTAAAGCGAGCACAGGAGGCGATTTAGATCAGTGGCATCAACCGTGTCATCAGACATGTCTGCGCGCCGTAGTCAGACGGCAATAATGCCGCAGCGTTTGCGCCCCCCACCCCCCTCGTTGCCCCTCCAGTGGGGCCCTTGTGCGCATGAGTCTGCACTTTGGCCTCCGCGCGTACAGGAAATGCAGCGGGGTGTCTTACATCAGCGATCTCTCTCACACGCTTCTGTCATGTGTGAAAGCTGTGAAAAGAAATGATGACGTGTTAAACAACTGAAGCAGCTGATAAAGTGGAGGCCCCCCCGTTGGTCCGGTGCGATACTCATCTGTTGTTCTGATTCCATCAAATCAAACGCTGCACATATCGTTATGTCATCATAAGGCATCCCTGTTGGCGTAGGTGATGAACGGAAGTTGAGCTGGTAGTAAGGGAGGTGTCAGTAGGCCTTCAGAGCACTGCCAAGGTGCCCTTGAGCAAGGTACAGAACAGCCCCCCCATGGGATGGTGACCCAGCCAGAGATGCCCCCCTGCCTTCATCCATACAAAGCTGGGATAGGCTCCAGCACCCTTCTGACTCCGCAAAGGAAAAGCGGACAACGAAAAAAAAGAAATTGTGACTTTTTTGAAAGTCACATGACGTCATGAGACAGGGTCGAGTTTTTTAGGAAACAAATCAGTTTTCAACAGCCGATAAAATCCTCAACAATATTGTGCCTTTATTTTGGTTCATATTTTCCATCACCGTGCTTTATTTTATAAGTTTATTACAATAACATTTGAGCCAATTCCTTTTTAGTTATCTCACTCTAAAGAGAGAGAACTGACCATTAAATCACATTTTCCTGTATAATATTAAATTAAATTAACTCGATTTTCAAAACAAAATGAACAGAGAATAAAAAAGAGTGACCTGCTATCACACCATCAGAGAAAACAAACAGTACATCCATAAAAGGGTTATAAGACTGAAAAGACAGAAGAGCTCTGAGATTGGGTCAGTAATTGAACGCTTCATTTTTGACATCATTCACAGCTGCAATGTTTGAAATTTGGAAATAGGAGTTGGGGATTGAGGTTGTTTCCCAGGAGCAGAGTCTTATGGCTCCATTCCTTTTGAGCCACTAGAAAAAGACCCACCAACCCCACATCAATATCAGGTTTATGTGTTTATGTATTGTGCTGCTGTGATATCTCCTAATGTTATTGCATATTTATACAGTTCCTCTGAGTGTTAAGACCAACGTACAAAACAAATTCACAAAATACCAAGAAAGGAACCAGCAAGCATACAACCACAGATTTTAGCTTTGTTATTATTATTATTATTATTATTATTATTATTATTATTATTATTAGTAGTAGTAGTAGTAGTAGTAGTAGTAGTAGTAGTAATAGTGGCAGTAAACACCATCAATCAACAATCAACTCTAACTGTTGAAATCCTTATTTTTTAAATCCATGACCATTAGTTCATCCTCTGAAAAATACTTTTACTGTTGGTTAACGCAGAATGTTAATACACTAATTTCTCTAAAAGTACAAATTACTTAGACATAGACAGAGGTTATCAGTATTTTTGGAAGGGCGATGGCGTTTTCCAAACATCATTTGACTACGAGCTGCCCATCACACCTGTCTGTCAATGTGTCGCACTCAGAACGGTTAAAGACCATTTTGTCTGCTAAAAAGGTCGTTTCGTTTCTGGGGCTGGCGTCGCTGGCCTGTCTCCTCAGCTCACTCATTCCTCTTATATTCCTAACGTGTGCAGAAGCCTCCACTTCCACCGTATACAATCACATTACCTTCAAGGTGGAAGACAAATAGTGCCGGAAGGGCCGCAGACTGTTGAAGTGTCGACGCCATTTACAGCATTTTGGCAGAAAACACATAAACGGAGAGTAAAGTTGGGAAAGAAGGTATAAAAGAAGACTTTTCTGATTTAGTTTTGTTTCTATATCCGTCCTTCCAGTCCTGACAGTGTGTGTGTGTGTGTGTGTGTGTGTGTGTGTGTGTGTGTATTGACTGACAAATGAGGCATGCGCCTCTCAAACAAAGTGACCCCGTGTCTCCTCCTCTCCCCTCGTGAAGGCATACTTTACATGACATCGGGCCGGAAAATGTGAAGTGAAATCTTCACGAGCGCGCGCCTGCTTCGGACGCGTCTGTGTGCGCCGCCGCGCGTGCGCGCGCGGGGGGCCGTGAGGATGATTCAAAGTGCCATCTCGTTGTGTGAGGACAGCCTTCGCAAACACACTCATCATGCAGAAGATGTTGTCATCCTCCGCCTCATTGTTTGTGTAAGTGATGTCTCCAATCGCCATCAAACACGTGGAGGTTTCACCCTACCCCTGTCGCTCTCCTCCGCTGACGCTGCCTCCGATTGTACAAATTGTACCCTCGTCCTCCTCCGCCTGCTGTTCCTCGCTGGAAAGAGGTATGAAACCGATGCTTTTATTGACCTTTCAGATAAAACTGAAAGCATCCTGGAGAAGAAAACCAGAGGTTCTGTAATTAAGTAGTAATAACAGTCCCAGGTGCGTACATTTACAAGAGGGAAGCAATCACCCTTCAGAGAATTAACATTAAAACGCAGGTGCAAGCAGTATCCCTTTTGGAAAGCATTAAGACAATAAAATAAGCCAGAACTGCACTAAATTGGTCCCACAAACACATTTGCAGCACAAAAAGAGAAACATTCCAGTCATATGCTGTTAATTTCGCCGCGGCGGTTTTGTATAAGTGAGTACTCCATTACCGCCGTCTTTGGCCATTATTACAGAAGCAGTGAAGGCTTTTGGCAGGCCCATTACAGCCTCCAACAGCTCACCAGCTGCACACCCATCCAAATATCTTTTCTCATTACCTGATTGACCTGTTAGCGTTCGTTAGCAAAGGCTGGAGCTGCCCGCCGTCGATCTCTTCAGGTAGCATCTCAGGCGGGAGTGAAGGGGAGTCAGCTTCGATTGGAGGCGACATCGGTGGAGCTCTTCAGGGCGAAACCAGCTGTGACTGGGCTGATGTGTGGCTGTCACCGTGCTGACGTGATATAATATGAAATGATATTGAACAACCCCAGTTTGGCACTAAATTGTTAGGAGGGCTCCGGGTCTGACAGCAGCCAGTTTATGGCTTTAATCCCAAGGTCCTTTAAACCTTGTTTGACATAAATTGAGTTTGGCTTCTTGGCAGTGGGAAAAGGAGCAACGACGGAGAAAAACATTCTCCTCGTCTTCTGTCTTGTTTGAGTCGAGTGGAAACTTTCCTGCCTGTGAAGTTTCATTTGCTCCAGATCTTCAGTAAATGTAGACATAACCACCAAAGTACCACTGTGGAGATTTGCTGTCGTGCAATTTTGATCGTTTTTATTTCCCCCCTCTTTGCCCCCCCCCCCCCCCCACCCTCATCTGCCGCCCCCCCGCGCCCGCGGAAGCACCGCCCTCGCTCGTGAATTACAATGACCGAAGCCAAACAGCTATAGATGGTCATCCCATCTCGTGGAGAGGACATTGACATCAGCCAGTGATCTGGTGATAAATCTGCCGAGCAGAGCTCAATGAAAAGCCCCAACACAAGTCTGAGGGACCCGTTACCATGACTAATGTCCCGACTGACAGCGAAAGATAAGACTCATCCTTCACCTCAGTCGGGCCCATTTCTCAGCAATAATGTTCATAATGGAGTGCTCCGGTGTCGTTATTGTGTGAATAATTTAAATGGTGATTTAGGTTATTGGGTGGTGAGGTCAGAGCCACAAAGCCTGCGCCGCCCCATCAGATGAGGCACAGCGTTGCCGCGTGTTTTATTGGGGGAATTGCTGAAAATGGCTCAGAAGCAGTGATTTTTGGTGTCGCTTAATTAGATGTTCCGGCAGCATCTGTTTTTTTTTTTTGTTTCGTTTTTTTTAAAGGGGAAACTGCAACTGTGGCACATTAATTCACTTTGTAATGAATGACTGAATGTCAGCGCCGACCGTGAAATCACCAAGAGGGAAGTGTTGCATGTCTGGGTGTGAGCGCGGCGCGGTGAGGCTTTTCCATCTGTTTGGCAACAGCGTTTCCTCGCCTGACACTGGCACCGGCGTTGCGCAGTAGCCAGAACGAGGAGGGATTCAAGATGTCCTAATGCTGATTGGAATGCCTTTTGAATTAGAAAAATGAAACAAAGATGGAGTGGACATTATGCCGCTGAATCTTAGTTAAGGATGCTTCACGAGGGTGTGACAGTGTCATTAATCTCGTGAAATTACAGACAGAGAAACCACTACAACAGAACCAGAGGCTCCTAACAGCAAGCGTACACAGCAGACCCGATTCTGGAGGAGACGTAAACTGCATACAGATGGAAACGCACGCTGCCACTTGAATAAAGACATATTACCATAAAACAGTAATGTTATATTTTCTATTTCTCTCCGCTAAAATCGTATTATGGCATTTCTCCATGTTCCAGCAGAAACTAATAGAACTAAAAGTGTTTTATCTGCAGGATAAAAACGCTGCTTCCTCTCCGTAAATGGCTGACTGCAGTCCAAAGGGACCACTTGGCACCGGGAGTGACAGACTGCCATCAGCGTGTAAAGATGCTAATATGAATTCTTATCACTCACTCGTGGAGGCAGGGGAATTACAGCCCATCACCAGCCTCTAGTGATTCTCCACACATGGCAAAGTCAAGGGGCACGCTGGAAAACCCAAGGAAATGGAGTTGGCACGACGGTCAAAGCCAGATCCCGCTTGACACTCCCCCCAGTGTGACCGCGCTACAGGATGTGCTCGATGTAATAAATTGGGAGCTTCGCCCTGAAGATTTCGGAGCGATGAGACGTTCCTGAGACAAATCCATCGCTTAAACTATCTGCGTCCGTCAGTCTCGGCGAGTCCGCGAGCCCCCGGGGGTCAAAGGCTAATTACCAAACAGGATAAGAGGCAGATGAGCGGAGGAAGACGGCACATTCCTGTTTTAAAAGGTGTAAATTTATGCAGATTATTCCTATGAGCGGGATGTCGTTTCAGTCCTGATTCAAGGGTAAGAGGTACCTGACGAAATACACTCAACAACAGAAAATCGTGGAAAAACGGTTAGCTGCAAAGCGGCTAATTGCCGAATAAATTAGTGGAGATTCTAAAACGTCTCTGAGTGTGTCAGTCAGGACAAACTCCCTCCTGCTGCCAAATCTGCTCTTCTGTGCTTATGTTACATTTAAGTAGAATCGAGTATTTACAAAAAAAATAAAATAAAGCTACATTTAAGCTCAATCAAAGGTCATTGATAAAAACCCAATTTGTGTTTTTGATGTTTTTAAAACATGTTTGAGGAAGGGAAAGTTCTTATTCCGCCTTAAAGTGGCTGCACTTCTAAGCCTTTGTTGCTTCCAGGGCCCGACGGCAGCTCTGCCGTAATCTGGATTCAGCCACCAGATGAGACTCATGCGTGTTCAGCGGTGGAGTGCAATGCACCTGAGAAGAGTCCTGTTGTCAGGATCGCTTATCCGTGTTGTCATGTTGTTAGCGGTATTTGTGTTTTGTCTTTGGTTTCGCCTCGTGTCTCCGTCTTTGTCTGTGTTGTGCGCTCTCTTCCTCCTCCCTCATCTTCTTTAATTACCTCAGTGCCTCTCGGGTTCTGAGCGGTTTTCTGTTTGTCGAGTCTCTCAGTGTAGGCCGTAAACTGCTCGTGTTGCTAGAGTGTGGGTTCGTTTTGCAGTTTGTTTTGGCTCTGATCCTGACACACATCTACCACTGACCCTGTTCACACCACAATAAAGATCCAATAAAAAAAAAAAATCAGGCGAGAACCCAGTTTTACATGTTTCAGTCCATTTATCGGATTAGTTTTAGAGCATGCACGTACGCAGGGATGCAAGACTCAAGAGTTGAAGAACCAGAAGAATGTTTGTGGTCATCACCTTTTGACTGCGTCGCTCCCACGTTCCATGATGCTTACACATGAATACAATCAATCAGGTCACAGGTATACACGCACAAAGACATCGGCGTATTGGGGGAAAACCCACGTGAGTTAATTGGATTTCTCATCATCTGCTAACTGCTGTTTAAGCATATTACAATATGCTGTTTACATGCTCATAAATAATCAGATACTCTGGAAATCGGATAACAATCAGATTTTTATGGGCCCCAGGGACAAGAACATTCACTGTTGGAGATGAAGTGGTCCCTTTTGTTTCTGTCTCTGGCAGGATTGAATCCGATAACATCTTAGAAACCTAGAATCATCTCTGCTGGCGGTCTGTTAACACCGTATTACCACTTTCTCTGATCATATGATCATATCAGGTGATAATCATGTGATAGCACCCTTAGACCTGATCCTCTTGTCTTTTAACTTGCAATTTTGATCCAATCATGTGGATACCAGCTCTTAGGAGGACAGTGTCTAAAGAACATCATATGAACACATTATTAAGGTCAAAGGTTAAGGTCTTTTTTTTTGTTGTTTTAAAAGAACAAGTTCTACAGAAATGAAAGGACTGTCTGATTCGTGTGTTGAGTCTCATGACCCCATATATGCAAACACATTTCTGTCGTATAAAATCAAGCTGGGCTGACAGGAAACTGGAGACCAGGGCGCCCAGTCGGCACCGCTGTCCCTCCGCTCCTCCGCTCCCCTGCGAATTCCTCCTTGACTCAGGAGAGTGATGGTACCGTCTGCCCTGCTAAGACTGCCTCTGCCTGACATCTCGACACGAGAGGGAAGTATGTTCCTGTCTGTCTCGTCACATCACAGACGTCCAGATTCGGATCCCTCCCATCCGACACCCTGTGATGCTTCCCTTTTAAAAAAAGTCGCCCGTCCATCATAAACACTCCCCCCCTTTATATTCTTCGCCTGAGGAGGAAGGAGAAAGGGAGGAATCAGCCCTCTGTCAGGCACAAAGCTGACAGTGCCGAGCAGAATGACGTGACATCAAGAGGCGTAATGTGCCAGACGTACCTTTGAATCTCCATAACAAGGTAACGCCACAATTACAAGTCACCATTCAGATTTTTCCCACCATTTTAAACATCGGCGAACGCTTCCAGTTGCGCGCGCGCCTGCCTTACGTTCAACTGCTCTGAGAAACGTATAAATCATTGTTCCTTCATCAGTCTCCTTCTAAATATTCTGAGACATTCTGCAGGGGTCTTAAATTAAATCCCTCACCTTGACTCTATATAAATGTAATACTGTCAATAAAGGGGATATAAATAGAAAAGGGTGTAACCATTCATAATCTACCTGAATATTTTAAAAGGTTCTTTTGGGCAATGAGGCGGGGAAAGAGACGCGGAGAGGAGAGAGAGGCTTGATCAATCGTCTGGGTTCTGCCTCTACAATCACAAGCGCTAATTGAAACGGCGTGGAGTCGGCCCTAAAAAATGAGCCGCCTCAGATTTTTCATGATAATTTGGCACCTAAGTGCGAGATCTTGGGTTCCAGGTATTCTTCCGGCTCCCGGACGATGACTGAGAAAGAGTCTCTTCGGAGGCCCGTCCGCGGAGAGAGGCGGTGAGAAATGCGAAGATCCTCTTGAGCTCCTGACCCGTTCAGTTTGGGAACGCTCTTTAACGAAGACGCCGTCGGGAACCCGGCTGTACCGACCGAACACAGGCGGAGGCCGGCCGGACTCGCAGTGATGACAAAATGGCAGAAAAGTCTTTTTTTTTTTTTTTTTTTCTGTGTGAGTACTTTGTGCTTAAGGGCACAAGTGGCCCCAAAGAGGATGTCAGGGGCTTAAAGAAAGATTGTGAGTATTTAAGGTGGATCGGTGGGCATATTTTAAAGGTGCTTACTCTGAGCCTTCATCATGTGTGTCCACCTTTCCCTGGGCTTTGCTATTTTCAGTGTGAGGGTAATGAATTGGAATCAGGAAAAAGGCTCTTTTTTTTCTGCGGGCTTACAATGAGAAATGTTAAGAGATTATTATAGAATGAAGATCAATGACAAAGTCTGAGCGGTATATGAGGAGGAAAAGCAGAGGGAGCGTCAGGAGCAGGAGGAGCACGTGCCCAATTACAAGGCCAAAGGCAAGAGCTTCTTCTTACCAATTCTCTCTACCGGAGTGGAAATGACTACACAGATGATTTACACAAATTAATGACCCCAGTTATTAATAGGCCAAGGTGCATTTATTAAACACTATGAGTAAAGGTAGCTTTAATTATGCATCCTTTATAAAACCTGTTTGACTTAAGCCCGCAGTAGGTGCGTTTTCAGCATCAATCACCTTATTCTGAAGGAGCTCATTAAAGAAATTTGGAAACGTTGTATCTTCCTGCCTCTGAATTATGCTGCTGTTAAATATAATGTTAATTAAACTAATACATGCAAGAATACATCCATTAATTTGTCTTACAGGTTGATTTAGCTGCAGTTTTACCCAAAGTCCTTGAGTTTTCTTTGGTGTTTTTTTTTAAATACCATCAACATTCCAGGATTGTTTCTGCAGACTCCAGATGCACAAATCTTCTTCACATTTTTCTGGCCATTCTGGAGCCCCCGTATGTGTGAGGGCTCTGGCCCTGCCCCTCCTCCTGTCCGATGGGACCACGGCACTGACAATGGTGTCACCCCTTCCTCGGGGGTGGGGGGGGGGCACCTCCAAGTGATTTGTGGTCGGGGAAGACTGATGAAGTGCTATTGCCACCCCGTTTCTTTGCAAGATCAATTCTACATGTAGGAGTGCGCTTTATGAATGATGGAGACCTCCTCAAGTCATCCATACAGCTGCCCAAAGACACGGCTCTGGCCCCCATCGTACCTACAAGGCAGGAATAAAGCAATCACTCTTCCCAACAGGGCCATGCATTACGGACCCACGCCCACACACAAACACACCCACATGAATACACAGATGAAGGGAAAAGCATGCAGGAAATACTGGCAAACTCTGCTCCGTCTCATTCAAGGCCTTTCAAGTTTATCTCCAAGGGGTTTTCAGCAGTAAGCAGCAAATCTTTACCACAACATAACTGTCAGTTTGCACTCTGACACCGCACTTCCATTCTGGACAGGCCCAGAACTGGGTGTACGCCAGAAGGAGCGATGGGATGGAATTGAGGGATGGCTTGCAGCACACATCTGAGGGCTGAATAGCATTGTGCATAAGAGCAGCATACATAGATGTCATGATTCCTGCCTCCTGCAGAGAGCTTGAAAGTGAAAAGTAGAGCGCAATGAATACTTGAGTGCTCTGGAGGCTATAAAATTGAAAGGCTTATCCTTTTTTTTTTCCTTTTTTTCACTCGAAGATTTCGATGGAAAATAGAGGCGGCTCACGCTTTTTAATCGAAACTTTGAGATTGATTGGGCAAACTTGCGTGCAAATCGATGCAGACTTGTCAGCTGTGGCTCTTTTATGATAATCCTGCCGTCAAGAGCGTAAAGAATAAAGAACGAGCCGGGCTAACTGACACGACAGACAGAAATCAAAAATGTTACATACACTTCGCCTGTATCCAATTATACCTCCTCAAACAAAGGGGTCAGTTACCCCCTTTTTTAATTTATTGAATGTAAAAGTACCATTTACAGAACATTCAATAGTTAATAAAATGTTAATTGTCATGCCACAGAGGTAACATACTACATTTCCAACATTAAACACACCACCAGGCTTCCGTGTGCAGACATCCAAGTTTTAATGCACATATCAAAGTAAGATAGATGCACGGCTGAGATAACTTCCATTTACACTGCAGGCCTGGAAGAGTCACAGTGTAGAGGCCATATACTATTTATGGGTAAATCGATACAGTAGCTGGATGACACCATGTCCCCACTACTTTCTGTCACGATGATGGCTCACTAATTTTGGAGCGGCTGCTTTCCCTTTTTACCTTCAGCAGCCTGCGAGATGGTTTAATTTGACTGTAAAAATGCCAATCACCAGGTTGCTTCTTCTTTCTGGGGCAGGTCACCATGGGGGCAAGTCCATAGGAGGAAATATATTCGCATAGTTCTCTTAGAGACACTGCTAACCCCTGACACCCCCATTTGGGTTGTAATTTCATGTTGTTAAAGTGACAGGGACCCAGCCTCTTAGAGAGACGGAGAGCCAGAGGTGAGTCCAGATCACAGGGGGCTTTAATTCTTCCCTTCCCTTCACTGTGTGTGTGTGTGTGTGTGTGTGTGTGTGTGTGTGTGTGTGTGTGTGTGTGTATAACATGTTTTGGTATTTGTGTTTGGTTGCTCAGACAGGGGTCAGTACACACCAGTGGGACACAAAGAGAGATTTGGTGGCTGCAGAAAATGCGACACAGGTGGTAAAAAAACAACAACAAAAAAAGGAAAAGAAAAAGAAAGCAGCAATACTTCCTGGAAATGGCTTTGATCTCTACCTAATATAGATATACGGGATACGGGAGAGGTGATGCTTTCACCGTGATGAAAGCTATCATTTAACTGTTCACAGTAAATTGGCAGGAGAAAGCCTGAGGCAGGTTGGCTTTCTCAGGAAAAAGGGGAGGATTTGCGCGACAACATATCTACCAACCAGTTTAAGGTATTGATGCAGCGAGAGAGAAAGAACAGCAACATTTGTTCAAGAATTGTAATGTCTTGTGGAAAAGGTTTTATCAATTACCATTTGAAAAAAAAGAGTAAGAGCATATCAAAAAGAAAAGCATGAAATCTTTAAACAACATCATTGTTCTACAGATGTACAAAAGAACTCTTTACGATTGAGGTTTGGTTTTTTTTTAATACTGTGGCGAGACTTTTTATGGTGGGAATTTAGCAAAAGTGGATTTACCCTGCATTATGTCATTCATCTGGTCCTTGTATAATGATATGAGCAATACTGTTGCAAAACACCTCAGCCTGAGAACTGTTGGCCTTCAACCCTGAATGATGACCCACGATGACCTGTGGACCCATCTGCAATCTATCAGGATAATACTGTTACTATACTGATTATCAACTTCATATATATGCAACTGAGCCTTTTAAGCCACAGATGTAAATAACTTATTCACGATTATTTTTTTAAACACTAAAAATAGTCAATTGTCAAAAGTAGGGCTGATATAGATACTAATATTTTATAGGACAATAGTCATCCAGACTTATTTTTCATAGTACATACATTTACAGTATATTTTACATGAATTAAAAAATAATTTCTAAATACATATAAATTAATTAGACTCTAAAAACAATATTGATTGTGTAGTTCAATCTTTGAGTTTCTGTGTCTGGCGGCCACTCTGGACATAAACGGTACTGCAGCCACCATCAGGCGTTGTAATAACAAATGACGTGTTTGTGTAACGACTAAAATAACAAAGAACACACCTACGAAAAAAATCTAATCTCAAATGACGAATAAAATATTTGTGTACAGTAGAAAGCTGCATCAGAGCAATCTGTGAATTCCGGCTTTTTTATTTTAAATTATTCTAAATCAGTCTTCAGTCCGTTGTGAAAATCCACGTATGTCGTGTTGGGTCACCAGTAAAGGCCTGATTCCACCCCTCCACCCAGTTGCCTCTCTTTGCTGTAGCTGCTGTCATCACACTGGACTACACTGGGCTCCAGTTGTTTGCTGTTCCAGATGTGTTTGGAGCGCAAGTCTGCCTGATCTGTGTTGCCTTCCCTAAACGAGTTGCTATATCTCCTGTGAGCACGTTACTAAAAAGGTTAAGGCCATTACAACTTCATAACAATATAGTATAGCTTGGTATATTTTTATTGTATTTTCTTTATTGTGTTTCTCAATAATAAGCTCTATTTGCACCGTTAGATGATGAAAGATTGTCTTTGTTTTTTTTTTTTTAAATCACGTTTCCCAACAGCTTTAACGCACAAAACAAGGCAAATATATTTAATTCCACAAGCCTCAACACTAACTCAGTATAAACGTGAATGAATACGTGACTTTGCTCTGCACAAGACGAGCATTTTACCAAACGCGAGGTGACTTTTGGACGTTCCAACATGTGTTCGCGCTTAACACGCGCTGAAACCAATAAGCGGGCGGAATATGAGCGAGGCGGCCGGGAGAGTTTCTGTCTGGATGCAATACGTTAAAGCGGAGGTGGGAGGACACTTTGGCGCGGCGTCCGCCCCTTTCTGAGAAGTAAAGAGTTAACGGAGCGGTGGGTTTGCCCATTCTCCCGCTGTGAGTGACGCGATCATCTCTTATTCCTCAACTTTGCCTGTCGCCAGATCAGGCAGCCGAGGTGGACGCTGACTATCCCCGCTGTCATTCTTCACGCCGGCACATCCAAAGACACATTTTTTTTGCGCCCCCCCTCTCCAGCCCGGTTCCCCTGGCCCCCCCGTCCCACCCCCCCTGACACCCACCGCGACTCCGCCGTCCTCTGATCATGATTCCTGAGTTTTTCCGGCGCTCGGACTCCGCGATGTTGTGCAGCAGCCTGCTCCGCCAAGCCGCGACTCGCTTTTTTTGAGTAGAGGTGGATCTTCCCGGATACGGCGAAGCGTTTGTTGAATAAGAATAACAATTCGAAAAAAAAAAAAAAAACCAAAAGTGCTCCACGGAAAACCCAGCAAATTTACGATGCCACGGAGGAAACAAGAAGCGCCGAAGCGCGCAGCAGGTATGTGCGGGCAACTACGACGTGCGTAAAAGAGAAAAAAAAAAGAATGTTTGCTTCTAAAACTGCGGCTGCTCGCTTTGTTTTGCACGGCTCGTTGTACAGTCACTGTATTTCCGTCTCCAATTATTGTCTCCGTGGTCTCTGACTGTGCGCTGTGTCACCCTGGTTTACTTGAGAGACCTCCTTTTTGGGGGGGATTTTTTTTTTCCCCCCTCTTGCGTTTAATTTACGTAAAGGATGTCGCTCCTTACAGCGACTGTGGTCCCAGCGGATGAGTTGACTGCTGTAAACTTTCGCCCCCCATTGTTCCCCGGTAGTTTACGGATCCTGACTGGCACCGATATTTGACGTGTGAGAGTAAAACCCGCAACAAATGAAAACAGTCCTCATAAACGTGTGCGCCCGGGGCGTGCATAAGGGGGCTTTGTGCGCATTTGATCCGAGCGCATAACTTCTTTTACACAAGCAGGGGAGGGAAAGCCCTACCTCTGAGCTTTTTCCCTGCCTCCTTTCTTTTCCTTTAGATAAAATAAACAATTTTAGGGCAGACAATGGGATTCTGTGGGCTGGAAAGAGTCATAATCGACAGTTGCCATGTCTGATTTGACGGTTGATTGATTGGCTGTCACGCCGCTTTGATCTGATCCTTCCCGATTTGCATCAGAAAATCACTTCCCACCATGTGCTGCAGGCCCCTGACGTCACGTTTAAACCACTTTGAAAGGCCCAGTGTACTTTTACTGTCTCTCTCTCCCTCTCTCTCCCCCTCTCCCCGCGTCTGATGGTCAACTGACTCACGGAAAAGTGAAAGAAGGGGGGAGGACAAAGTGATTTCGCCACGAAACATGACACACAGACACATCTGCGCACACGCTTTAACCAGAGAACATCACACTACCGCCGTGTTTACATGCTCGCTTATTCACTCCAAAAAACATACAGTCGCTTGCTCACACACACACACACACACACACACACACACACACACACACAGTCGGTGGAGGAGGCGGGAGGAGTGGGTTAGAGGTTGTAAAAGGAGCCGTGTGCTATGTAATGGAGGGGAGGAATGGGTTTGCTCTGTCAGACCGGGCCGTCACAACGGCTTTGTTTCATGTTTGATTTAATTGTCTCTCCCCTGACAGCCCCATTCATCAATGGCTTTAATGGTCAATCAGAGACAGGCTGAGTGAGTGCTCCCATTCTGTTTAGCCATAAGCTGGCCTGGGCTTTTATTTCATCAAAATGCCCCGGCCTAATGTACACGCTCACTGGCTCAGAGTGGCCGCGGGGAGCACATAAAGAATGACTGAAAGCTTTCTGATTTCAGATCAGTGAGAAGGATGTTTTCCTTTTTTCACGTCCTCGTCTCCTCTCCCCTCTCTCCCTCTCTCGCTCTGTCGCTCTCACACACACACACACACACTCTCACACACACACACCGCGGCACGGCTGTTCCTCTGTTGACAAAAGGGAATAAAGGCTGTAATGTAGATCGTTTTGTGTTTTTAGAAAACAACTTTTTCTCCCTGAAACCATGCATCTTTGTGCATTCATTCATCTATTCATTTCTCCATTTTTTTTGTGCTCCCCTTCCACCCCTGTCAGTCAGCCCATGCAGCTGCAAGTTATAAAGTTGTCAACTGTTCAGTGGCACACAAAGGGTGATGATGAATTGATTGCAGCACAGAGCATGGTGATAGAGAGAGCAAAGAAAAGGATGACAGATGATGGGCCTTGATTAGGGACTTAGGGGGAGAGTCAGCCCACTGCAACCTTGAGACTTGCATGAAAAATCCCCCCACACACACACACACACACACACACACACCTCCCTCCTCTCCCTGCCACACACTCACACACAGACCGCTGCCTCCTCATTGTCTCCGCTCTCTCTCTCCCTCAGCCTCCCTTTCTGCGAGGGTTTCTGTCTCCTTAGTCGAAAACTTGTTTTGCTTGCTTCATTAGCGTTGGTCCAATTAGCCACGAGGCTGATGGAGTCCTGACAGGCCCTGTGATTGGAGATGACAAGCTCGGGGTGCCCGGCCCAATGAGGTTTGCCACCACTTTGATGTAATCAACTTGATATTACACAGAGCTGCTCGCCTTTGGTTGTGCTGTAACTCAATTTTCCGCTGCAGGTGACAAATGGGCCTGCCTACCTGGGTCAGGTCTGAGTGTTCTTAACCACCGAGGGCAGCCGGACATGTAAACAGCCGAGCAAACGCGGGCGAAAGGAAACCGGTTAGCCGTAGCCGAGAAAAAAAAAAACAACAAGGCCTTCCTGGAGTAGCCTTCCCGCAGGCGGGGAGAGGGAATTCTCCGCTGATTTAACAGCGGTCGACATCCGTTTTACAACATCGGCTAATTCGCGAGCGACTCCAACCTGCCCGCCGTGTATGCAGAAGTGTGTTTAACGCTCAGATGACTGCATGTGCGAATGCGCACTTCAAGCGTAGGTGAGAGTGTGCAGCGCTGAAGGGTAGGTGTGAGTGGGCGGGACAGCGTGATCAGGAAACAGCTATAATCTTCCTGCAGGGTCAGGATTATAACTACCAGATCGGCAGGATAACCTTATATTTTTCTGTAAGAGTCTGCGTGCGGGCGCATGTGTATGTGTGTGTCTGTGTGTGTTTGTGTGTGTGTGTGTGTGTGTGAGCCCAAATGTTCAGCTTATAATAGTGATGAAAGGAACTGTAACCATAGACCACCTGCTGGGCCCTGTCCATAATTCTCTGAACTGACTAAGCCTCCTATATTTCTGGCCCCTCCCCTCTGCCTCTGCCGCTCGCTTCTCAGAATTTTCCCACCTCACACGTTAGACGCAGCGTGTCCGACGGCGCACCGCCACTGCGCAAACGAGCCAGCGAATTTAACCCCCCCCACACACACACACCCCCACACCCCCGCATCGCCCAGCCTTCCTGTTGCTTATTTCCGAAAAGTATGTCCACGCAGGAGTGGCGGGGGAGCGGGAGCCGGGATTTAATTGTTCAGCCGACGCGCCGACCAACGTGAGCTTTGCCAACAATATATCCCTCCGCTGCTGCTCTCCAGGCGTGAGCTCTGTGTGTGTGTGTGTGTGTGTCTGTTTTCGGCCTCTCGGTTCACAAAAGTCCTGTGGCTGGATTCTGGTGAAATTGAGTCACGTCTGTGATCTATGCGCCTGATAGGTGCATAGCTAATGAGGCTGAGTACGCCAGTGGGAAGAGGAGGAGGAGGGGGAGGAGGAGGAGGAGGAGGAGTGTTTCCCGCAGGTATTGACAGATGCCTTTTTGTTTTTGCCATGGGCCCTGACTCCATAAATCCCGCCCGCATAACGATAATACCGCCACCCTGCCAACGAGCGAGCGTATGAGAGAGAAAGAGGGCACAGGGGTGGGAGGAAGAGGAGGAAGAGGGGGGGTGGTGGTGGTGGTGGTGGTGGTGAAACGGGCCTTCTCCTCTTTTTAACACAGACTTGGCAGATGTCAGGCCACTGGGCTGGGTTCTGGGAGGGAGAGACAAGTGTAAGTGCGGTAGTAGTGTCACAAATAGAAAAGCGTTTCCCTTTCAGCTTTCAGTGTGCTTTCAAGCGAGGTTTTCAGGCGAGGCTGCTGTCTGGGCCGGGGACCGAGTCGGAGGCTTTGTAAAAATAGTCCCACCGCTGTTGTGATAGATGCAGCTGCACTGTGGCGACAATTGGGACAGGCTGGATCCCTCCCGACCCTGCCTCCCGCCCACCCTCCCGTCTCCCACGCCTCCCGAAGGTAGTGAGCATCAGAGCCTGGTTGGACGCATTCTTTTTTTTTTTTTTTTTTTTTTTTTTTGGGGGCTTTTTTTTTTTTTTTTTTTTTTTTGTAGAAGGAAACTGAGCTTGCTCCAGTCTTCAGGGGTCCTGAAACCCAATCCAAGAGGAGAATAGCAGGGCCATGCCAGAGAGCCGATTTCCTTTTCAACAGAGTCATTTATCACTGACCCACCCTTCGCTCCTGACATTGTGACGCGTGTCATTTATCAAACAGGCTTTAGCAGACACAGGGAGGAGGGAGGAGGAGAGGGGGCAGAGAAGAAGAGAAAGAGAGAGTGAAAGAGGACAGAAAGTAGACCCGGAGAAACAAAGAGGAGAAGAGTCACGAACGAGAGACAGAGAGTCAGGCGCGTGTGTGTGTGTCTGTGTGTCTGTGTGTCTGTGTGTGTGTGTGTGTGTGTGTGTGTGTGTGTGTGTGTGTGTGTGTGTGTCTGTGAGTGAGAGAGTTTTTCCAGGGAAGTTTTTCTAAAACCCACAAGGAGAAGGTAGATTTTTTCGAGATGACAGGAAGGATTGAGTTCCGTCGACTCGTGTTTTAACGAGCGGCGGTATGATCTTCCATGACACATCTGTCTGGATGAAAGGGCCGAGGATTCAGGAGTCCGACAAGTGTGCCGGTTTTTTATGCACTCATAATATATTCACACTAAACGCGCAAAGCAGCACTGAGGAAACGTGCGCGAGCGCGCTCACGTGCAGCCATATGGCGTCGGTGCTTAATGCCATACGAGCTGCGTGCGTGTGTGTGTGTGTGTGTGTGTGTGTGTGTGTGTGTAGCTCCCTGATGAGCAGGGCTGACAGGTATCACTCATGCAGCAGCCTGGCCTTTAAATGAACCCGAGCCGCTCTGCTCTCTCGCGGCCATAACAGGCTCTCGTCAAGATGGATGCTTCTTTAAAAATCAGATTAATGATGGATACCAGGCTTATAGTGCCATTTATCACGGAGAATATTATTTAGACCGGCCATGTATGGCTGTAACTGGAGAGCCAGGACGAGAAGAAGCAGGGTGGAAAGCCTTAGACAGACACTCACGGTGTGATGGATGGCTGAGCGCTCTCTCTGAGTGTTACTAGACACCAGCGCCGCAGCAGTGGGCCATAATCAGATAGCCCAGGGATGTTTATTCCACAACTACACTACCCAGATTGCCTTGCCTGGAGGGTTGACTTATGAAAGGTGTAGTCTGTCATCATTATCATCAAAAAAGTTATAGTGGAATTGCGAGAAAAGTCTTAGAACCTATAGGGCAGACGGGGAGGGAGCTTATGGCGGCTGTTTGGTATGAAACGATCCATCAGATCCAATCCGACTGGCTGTTGTGATTATCGAGGTTTTTCCCATTTTGCCCAGATAGTTCAGTCCCCAACAGTGGGGAACAGCAGTACAGTGAGGGGTCAAGGCAAGGTCGGTGCAGAGTGCGTGGGTGGTGGTGGTGGTGGTGTGGGGGGGGGGGCTGTTTTGTTTAGTGTCCTCATCTTGTTCCCTCTCTCCCTCCTACTCCCACTCACTCCCGTGATTTATGATGTCCATCCATCTTCGGGTCGCGTCCATCAGCTCCTCGTTGCTAGGCGATCATGGCAGCAGCTGGGCGTTGCGAGAGGGGTCGGTTCGGCCGTCCCGCTCCCAAGCCCCCGCCCCGTCCTCCGCACACACACCCCTCCCCCTCCAAAGAAAACAAACAAAAAAAAAATCGTCCCCGGGTTTGAAACTTTAAACGCCATCCGACGTTTATCCTGCGCTATAAGGCATGAACCATCCCAGGATGTTCAAACTCAAATACCTCACGTTGGATTTCTTTCAGAAGTGTTATAAGATAAATTAGAGCATTGATGTGAAAACAAATAAGCGCTAAACAAATCCAACATTGTATATTTTCTTGTTGAAAATATGGTCAATTGTTGTTGTTGTTAGCGTCGTTTTTGGCCTTCCTGCTGCAGACTCCTTGTTTCCGTGTTAACTTGTCAAACAGCTGCCAACCTCTGCCCTTGCAGATGCGGTTTTATTCTTTTAACACCCGTGATTTGCATTATCTTTAATTCTTATGTGTAGAAATAGACAGCATAATGATAGACTCTGTTATATATATTCAAATTTCATTTCTTTCATATTATTTATCTCATATTTTACAGTATTGCACTTTTCCCTGCCTTTGTTTTATGACTGGTTTTATGATTGTGACGATGAGTGTGTGTTCCTGGGTGAATGTATATTTATAAGCGGTGCTGGGAAGGTTTCATTATATTCGGATACAATAAAGGCTTCTTATCCTACCTTATCGTAAAATATTGCAGTAGATGCACAAAAGATGCATTTACCCAGCCTCCACCTCGAGATAGGCGCTATTAAATCTAATCCAGATTACGAGTTAGGAAATCTGAAATTACCTGTACTCAATTTAACTGACCTGAGCTAAACTGAGTGAAAGTGAAACTTAATCTGTCTGTTTTGACAATACAGGACTGCTGCTAAACAAGTTTAGCCAGCATTTGTGCTTTGAACATGTCGTTGAATATTTATTACCTTCGTTTACCCAAACGATCTTTAGACACACCAGACAAATAGCTATCAGACAACTATTTGCAAAATGTATACATGGCAATCGTGTATGGTTCCACCTCTTGTCACATGTACATTTTGTCTTAAGTCACCCCAGACAGATCAGATTCCACGGGGAAGTTTTTACATACTTTCTTTAGTTTGGATTGTGTACGTGCAACTGTGACGCTCCTCAACAATAATGGAGCCGCATGCTTAGAATTATCATCTGTCCACACGTATGAATCACCCTTCTGCTGTCTGTTTTTTTTTCCATTTCAGTTTGGCTGCAAGAAAGGAATTGAAATTGTGTCAAATGGAGAATATATGAATTCTTTGCTGTGTTTCCGATAAAGGTAAACAGCCCTCTGTGCATTCTTGGGATGCGTGTCCCAGTAATTTGACACATTAGCATGACTGCTTCACCACAGGTCAGCCTTTGTTACCTTTGTTACCTGTTTTTACAGATGTCTGTCAAAAGAGCAGCATATAGACAGCTGCTCTTCTAAATATTCACATTAAGGTGGACCGGGTTCCTGGAGTATCCCCTGTTTCAGTTCCATTTTAGCTCGGCTCTAACAGGCACAGACCTAAGCAGCTGAAGGAATGGGGAAGCGGTTTCTCTTTCATAAAGCTTTGTTTGAGAGCTGCTAATCCCGAGCCCTGAGAGGTCCCGGTGGAAAGACGCAGGCACGAGACCTCGGAATAATCAAGTGCTGGTCCAAACCAGCCGTGTTGGCTTGGAACCGCCCTGCTTCCCTCCCTCGATCCACGCTGCTTGCCCCTGCTTTTGCACCTGCGGCAGATGCATTACGACGTGTTTCCATTTCATTGGCGTTTATTGTGACTGAGGGGGGGCGGTGTTAGAGCATCAGGAGGTATTTGTTTGTGGCTTGCGGTAGATAAACTGGAGGAGTTTCCAGGTCTCAAAGGTCTGTGTGTCCACTCGTAGCACAACACTCGATAGAGGGATGAAAATATTCACTGTCTCGTTCTCTAACGACCCCCCCCCTTCTCCCTCTCTCTCCATTCCTCTCTCTCGCTCTCTCTCAGTCTTGCATGCTGTGTGTGTACGTGTCTCTCTCCTTCCTAAGATGTGCATTGACATGGTTCAGCCCTAAGCTTCGCCTCAGGCCAGAACGATCTCTCTGTTTTTCCCATCTCCCATATCACACATCCTGCACTACAATTGGCGGACACAGTTTATTCACAAAGCCATCAGGGGGTAGAGAACACACACACACAAACACACACACAAACACACACACACACACAAACACAAAATGACAAAGCCATCTATGATGACCAGAAACGTGATGGGCTGTATCAGCATAATGCAGTTGCTGAGTTTGGCTTTAAAAGCCAAGAAAATGCACCTTTTTCAGTACGTCAGTGCTTATTTATTTTTCAGATGGCCACAGATCACCTGCTCCACATTTCCTCGTGGGACTCTCGGCCAGACCGCAGCGATCAAAGGGAGAGAACTTGAGAGTGATTGAGTGTGTTATTTTGACAAATGTGTACAACAGGGAGGCATTTTAGGTATGTAACTGATCTGCTGCTGCTTTGACAGAATGGGGCTGTTTTGGACTGAATTATTCTAATCTATTTAAGGAGTTTTCGGCAGCTGGGGAACTTGAAAGAGCAAGTGGAAGTCAGTGGTTTGGGGTTTTGCGATTGAAAGGCAGAGGTGACTTCCTGTCCCGCAGTTTACTGGAGCCGCTTCCTGTCTATAAGAGCCCCCCCGCTGAGGAGCCCTGTTGTTTTAAGGGAGTCGAGGGCCAGAAACAGAGGAGTCCCCGAGACACACCACAGCTCCCGCTGAACTATCTGATCATCAGTGGACTTGAAATACCTCAAGCCTCGCCATGTTTATCATATCCACTGTTTTTCCAGTATGATAATAATAACAATCTATTATATAACAGCAACATGTTCATGATTGATGACTTCCTCTTGTGCACGGTACAGTGCACACAAATCAGAAATCAAGATGTAATCAAGCCGAAAACCACACATAAATTCACAATGGAATTAAACTATGTCCAGTTTGCACTCTTAACCTTGGGTTTTTATCTGCATAAAATACACGTAAATACAGTCAATAAAGGAAATTAGCTCAGTTTTGTAGGTAGCTCAGAGTTGCCCAGGGAAAAAAAGGGAGATCTGCAGAACCTTTCCTTGGGAAAATCTCGATGTTTGCACAAAGGACTCACCTTATTCATATTGCAACGCCTTTGGCAAGGTTGTCTGTTTTTTTCTCGGTGGAGTTTTAGGGTCAGACATAGGTAGACTTTTAAATTACACATCCTGTTTATTTGGCTGCTGTTGGGCGTGAGCTGCCTCCCAGCAGCTTGTTTTCCCAGCTGCGGAGGCCAGACTCGGATTATGTATCATCAGGAGTTAGATTCAAGAAAGGAGACGGGGCTGATTAGGAGAAATTAGAATCTATGATAAATGCGCGTTCTTCATAATGCAATAATTAGCTTTTTTTTTTTTTTCTTTTCCAACTTGGAGATAATCTTTCAGAGAGAGAGAGAGAGGGGGCGCGGAGTGGAGAAGCACTTTAAAAAACAGACAGCGGCACTGGAGGGAAAAAATAACCCCTGGGACAGTGACAGGCTGAGAGGCAGCCACGCCACCTTCCTGCTTAATCACCCTCTCGTCCCTGCCCTGTCTGTTGTTGCTGATCTTCAGAGCAGCACTGCAGTATTTCTATCAGATGATCTCGCTCCTCGTCTGCGGCCCTTATGTTTATGAAAATGATACTCTGCAGGAATGCCTCCTGCATGCCAAGATGTCACTGCCTTTCCTCATCGCTCTCATCTCTGTGTGCATACAAGCGCATTTGTGCGAAGGAGGAGGGTGACGCCGTGTCACGACTGACTGACTGGCTTTATTTATAATTATGCAGTGTTTTATTTTAGGTTTGTAGACTCAGGTGAAATGCACGTTTCTGCCCCCCACCCCACTCTCAGCATTTGCCGCGGCGTGAAAGTGTTACAGCTATTTCTGCGCGAGCCGTGACTGAAATGTCGGCTGTGTGAAAGCACGCCTCCTGACATTTTTAGGAAACTTTTCACAGAGCCTGATGATTTTCGTCCTTCCCCGCATGCCATCAGCTCACTTCCTCATTACATCTCCTCCCCCCCCACATTTATAAACAAGTGAAATTGTCCTTTATCGGCCCTGCAGCATGTGCTCAGATATTAGCCAGGACTGCACCAAAGAGCATTGTTGTATTAATAATCATCTTCTTTTTATTTTAATTTTTTTATTCCAAGGCAGTCTCTATGCTCACATCACCTTTTATTAGCTTGATAAATCACCTCTGTTGTCAGTCAAGCCAGGGAGAATAATTGGATGTGGTTGTCGCCCTGTGTGATGGATTATCAGTCATTGGGGATTAAATTAACAGATACTGCTCAGACATAATGGTTTTTGTTTTGCATTTTAAATTGGCTGGGAGCACAACTACACTTTGTAGGTTTTACACTCCCCCTCAACACGCACAACCCCCCACACTTTTAAGGCTTAATGAAAAATCAACAATAACCTATAGGGCCACCATTGTAGGAGTATGAAGTATAAAGCTTTTACCGCCGAGCGAGGGCTGGTGGGGCGAGCGACCGCGCTAACGGCGCATTAAATCTGACATGGCAATAGTTTGGGGAAGTCGTCTGACGCGAGACGAAATATCTGGGATATTTTGTTGACGAGGAAAAGGGAAGGTGACCTGACAACTTGGTCAAGCGGCGTGCCAGGATCACCTGATACAAGATGACATCTGCGACTAGTCAGGAGGCAGACGCATTAACTGCCTCATCCTGGATGGATTTCCTCCCTCAAATGAGAGTCTGACGCGAATACCTTCCAGAGGAAGAGAAGAGGAATTAATGCGAGGGGAAAGAGGGTGTGGGCAGCCGTTTACACACTGGTAGTGGCGAGGTATCTCTCTCGCGTGTTTGCCAGTGTGTGTGTGTGTGTGTGTGTGTGTGTGTGTGTGTGTGTGTGTGTGTGCGTGCTGTATTTCCTTGCGCCCCCCTATTCCATCCAACCAGACCCACCCCCCCTCCGCCCTTCACGTCTACATTATCATAATTGTGTCCAGAACATGAGGGGCCGGGGAAGTGATCATGTCATTTTATTTACACCCTGCTTGGCCCTTTTTACAAACGACATGCCACTGACTGCCAAGCAGACTGGGGCCCCGACGACATCTTTTGATCAGGGCTGTCGGGGCCTATCAGCGGAGAATGGCAGGTAATGGATACCCAGTGACAAACCAAATCTCCAGTAGAAGGGAGAGTGGTCCGCACCTGCCAGGTCTCCATTAGGCTGGCCTCTTAGTGGGACTGCCTGCTGACTGCACCCCCCCAGGGCCCAAATCAACCAGCGCCAGCCGCACGGCTTCCATGAGATTGGCTGTTAGCTGTGGAAATGAGAGTTGTTTCAGCTATGACATTCTTGTTTAGACTGGACGTGTTTTTCGCGTCGTGGCGGAAGGGGGGGGGGGGGGTGAAGGATTTAGCTTGTGCGTGCATTTGTATCCGCACGCACAAGCTAAACTGCGTGAATATACCTCCTCCTGTGTCATTTTTTCTTCGTTTACAACGCCGCCCTAATGGCCCGAGACCTGTCTACATGCTGTCCGCTATTTTCAGGGATGATTTGTTTTTCTTTGAGTTGAGCGGCTTTCTGGGAGAGGTGGACAGGAAGCGAGGGGGGTGGGAGGTGTGTGCTGACTCTTGGGAAGAAGGGGGGTGAGCGCTGGGGGGGGAGACACGTGCATTTTGCGTGCGTTCCGACACAAATACGCGCAAACGCATCCGCTTTTCACACCCCGTAAACTCAACGTGCTTGTATATGACGTGCTGCATTGCTTTAGCGTGGCGATCATGTTCTCACCTTTCTCCTCTTACCAAAGTTATCATTCCTCTTTTTTTTTAGTTTGAATGACATTTTCCTTTTTTTTCCTAAACTCCGCTTGAACACATTGAAACCTTCAGATATTAAAAAACCCGTGAACTCTTTCGAGTTGCAATGACACTGTGGGATGTCTGTTGAACATGTCAGTTATTCTTCAACAAAACTCCTGACATCCTTTTTTTTCAAGTTTTTTTTTTTTTCCGCGATGTGCTCTTTGTCTGCGTGATTGCGGGTTTGTGTCTGTTGGCGTGTGCAAGTGTGTATGCGATCGGCAAAGAGGCAGATGAAGAGGCGTCAGACATATTAACTGACAGATGGAGGTTGATCCAACTCATTTATTACCCCAGAGGAGAATGCCACAGTGAGATTGGGCTTCATTAATTTCAGATTTAGTTTTCATTTCAAGCTGTTGCGCCCTGAGATAAATAAAATGGCGCATTATGTTTTTGCCAAGATATTTCTTTTTTGTTTTCCTCCAATAGAAGGAGTGAAAAGAGGGGAGGCATAAGTTCTATGTGGCTGGGGTAGTATATAAATACAGGCTCGCCTAGAGGAAAATAACACCTCAATGGTTGATGAGGTGAAATGGGATGACTGTAATTTCTCAGCTCAGCTTTAAAGGCTCCCACACAGATGGTTCATTTATCCCTGGGAGTCCTCGGGCACACATAGCGGGGAAACTTTTTCACCAGTTATTCTAACATAGCGTATTCACTCCCTGCAATTTAACTTATCTCTGTCTTTCTGTCTTTGTCTCCATTCCGCTCGCAGCCTATTCTCCGGAGGAGCTGACGGAGCACACTGTGGAAGCTGAGGAGGCAGAGGCGGAGGATGGACCCCCAGCCCCTCAGGATGACCTTCACGTGAAAGATGAAGCTGTAGAGAAGAGCGCTGCCCCTGTGAAGGAGCAGCCGTGCGATCAAGAATCAGCTGGAGCCGCTGAGCTCTCAGGACAGGAGATGGACAGCGAGTCCCACGTGAGCGAGACCAGCGACCGCCTCTCAGACTTTGAGAGCACGGCCCGAAAATCTGAAGGCGCCGTGGCCACGTCCTCCCAGAATGGTGAAGCCAGCACGCCTCCCCTAGGCATAGACACCTTGGAACAAATGAAGGCTATCTACTCCAGCTTCCTAACCAGTCCCTTGTGGTCGCCGTTGAACTTTAATTCCACGCCACCGCAGGTGCAGTCTTCAGCTTTGACGGAAAAGCCGACTCGCAGCAATAGCACCAGTAGCAGTAGCAGCTGCAGCAGCGGTAGCTACGACTGGCACCAGTCTGCCGTCGCCAAGACGCTCCAGCAGCAGCCCCCCCAGAGCCGACACCCCGTTCAGCCCGAGCACAGCCTCTTCAGTACGGTCCAGCTCCACAGGCAAAACCCAAAGCTCTTCGGCTCCATCTTCAGCGGGGCCAGCAAATTCCGTTGCAAAGGATGTAGCGCTGCCTACGACACCCTGGTGGAACTGACGGTTCACATGAACGACACGGGCCACTACCGTGACGACAACCAGGAAAGGGCGGGCAGTGGGGGAAAGCGCTGGTCCAAACCACGCAAGCGCTCCTTGTTGGAGATGGAGGGGAAGGAGGACGCCCAGAAAGTATTGAAGTGCATGTATTGTGGTCACTCCTTTGAATCCCTCCAGGACCTCAGTGTCCATATGATAAAGACCAAACATTACCAGAAAGTGCCTCTGAAGGAGCCCATGGCCCCCGTGGCAGCCAAAATCATGTCTTCAAAGAAACGGGGACTCGTAGGATTGGACCTCACTGCCTCGCCGCGTTCTCGAGAGGGAACCCCCAAAAATAAGCCACAGGCAGAGCTGAGTGAGGCATCACCAAAATCTTCCTCCAGCCCCTACACGATTTCAAATACCCGCTACGGACACCAAAACGGCACTAGCTATGCCTGGCAGTTTGAATCCAACAAACTGCAGATCCTGAAATGCATGGAGTGCGGTAGTTCCTATAATACACTGCAAGAGCTGAGGACCCACATGATGGTGACTGGACACTTCCTAAGGGTTACCAGCTCTGTGGGAAAGAAAATCCAAACCCTTTCTGAGGCCGCCACTCTTAATCCCGTCAGGGTGACTACACCTACCGAACAGAGAGTGCAGTCTGTCCCACTGGCCCCCTCCACCTTCTCCCCTCCATCTCTACAAACTACCCCAACTTCTCCTGCTACTACCCCTCCCCTTAAAGAAATAAAAAAGGAGGAGATTGAGGAAGAATGCACTCAACCAGAGTCAGTTGGAACTGAAAAACACGTTGCAGTGTCAGTTGGAAAGGAGGAGGAGGAAGATACAGAAAAAGAAGAAAAATGTGATATCTCAAAATATAACTATCTTACCGAGGAAGACCTGAAGGAGAGTCCTAAAGGGGGATTTGACATTCTCAAATCACTGGAAAACACTGTGACAGCGGCCATCAACAAGGCGCAAAGTGGGAATCCGAGCTGGGGGGGCTACCCGAGCATCCATGCAGCATACCAATTCCCTGGTGGCGTGAAACTACAGCAGGGCAACATGGAAAAGACCTCCCCAATGAAATTACTGTTCAATGGAGGGGATGGAACTTTCTCCTCTCTTGCAAAGAACCAGCCTCTTATTTCCCCACCTCTGAGTCAGTCCTCCCCTTTCCCCAGCAACAACTTCCAGGCTATGGAGGATTTAGTGAAAAAGGTGACCGAGAAGGTGGCAAAGGTAGAGCAAAGGGTTAAACAGTTGTCTCCGAAGACGGAAAACCGCCTCTCTCCCTGTAGTAGCGAAGCTGGAGAGTCACCCAAGGGAAGAGAGGCTGATTCTCCTCTGGAGTGGAGAGCGAGTACACCAGCCAGTAGTGACAGGGGAAGCCATAGAGACAGAGCTTCCCCGGATACACAATCCAAGAGAGAGGCAGCAGTCAATTCCCCTCTCAGCTCTACTCTGAAATGCAGCACCGCCATCATAACTGGCCATACCCCTCCAGAGCAGCCCTTTGTCAACCCTTTAAGTGCTCTTCAGTCCGTAATGAACATTCATCTGGGGAAAGCAGCCAAGCCTGCCTTACCGAACCAAGATCCCTTGAGTCTGCTCTCTAGGCTTAACCAAAGTATGGCTGAGAGAGCTGCTGTGGCCGGTCCTCCCTTACAAACCAAAAAGTCTGAAAGTGTAGCCGAGAACAGTGTTTGCCAGCCCAGCGAAGACCAGCCTATCGATCTTACGAAAGGGAAAACTAATAGAGGAGGCTCCACCGGCTCAGCCCCGTTAACTCCTTCATCCACAGCCTCCTCCATCTCTCCAACTTCCCTTATTACACCAACAAAGCTAACAGTAGTCTCTCCCTACACATCCAGCAGCCCTCTCCACGAAAACGCATTGTCAGATATTTCAGACATGCTGAGGAACCTCACCCAGTCTCACCACGTCCCCAAGCCTCCCTCGCGGTCCCGGGACAAAGACGAGATCGTGGGCTCTACCCATGAGGACGAGGACACGTCGCTGAATGGCCACAAGCGCAAGGGCCGTCACTCTAACTGGAACCCGCAGCACCTCCTCCTCCTGCAGGCCCAGTTCGCGTCGAGTCTGAGGCAGACGTCCGACGGGAAGTACATCATCAACGACCTCAGCCCGCAGGAGAGGATGCACGTGTCTCGGTTCACCGGGTTATCCATGACAACCATCAGCCACTGGCTAGCCAATGTCAAGTATCAGCTTAGGAGAACTGGAAGAACAAAGTTCCTCAAAAACCTGGACTCCGGTCAGCCCATGTTCTTCTGCAGCGACTGTGCTTCTCAAGTCCGAACCCCAGCAGCGTACGTATGCCACCTGGAAGCCCACCTCGGCTTCAGAATCAAGGACCTGGCCAAACTATCGCCCAAACAGACTATCAGGGACTCCCACACTCTCTCTGAGAAACTGGTTCCCCTGGAGTCCTTTATTTCCCCGCAATCACCAGATGACTGCAGTAGTAATGGGGCAGTGTACCGCTGCCAGCTCTGTGTCCGTAAATTTGCCACTAAGCACGCAATCAAGCTTCACCTCAGCAAGAGCCATGGGAAGTCTCCGGAGGACCATCTGCTTTTCGTATGCGAACTAGCGAAACACTAAATTGCTCTCAGCAGTGTTCATACTGGAAAATACATGTAGAATGACTTAAAAAAAATCTAAAAAAACATGCTGTTGTGCAGATATGGCATGGACTACTACTGTTAAAATGTCAGCACAAGGTGTTTACATCTCAGCCTATTAGCATTTCTGATCGCAAAGTATGTATTTCCGAAGACATTTCTTTCTCATGAGAAGATCCTGTAGGTCAAAGACATTCAGTCCAATTCGTTGTCGACCTGTGGTAACGTTTTTTTTTGTTTTTTTTGTTTTTCTTCATGATCATGGTGGCTAGAAGGTCAGCTAATAACTTGAAATGTAATAAGTTTATTTTATTTATTTTGTATTACTCGTGAGTTTGTTTCTGACTTGCTGCATGTCTGACAAGTTTTACATTTGTACAGTCTTCCTGTCTTGTCCAGATTTTATTATGCCCCATTTAAACTGGTCACTTTCTTACACCTTAAAAAACAGCCAAACGCCTGGGAAATCTCCTTAGAAGAATCAGCCAGACCGCAAAGGTTCATCGCTTGTTTTAACAGTTTTCTGTTTACAGCCTCCTGGTTTTCTTGCTGATTGTAAAAGATGCCTTGTTCTTTATCACTGAGTAAGGGGCACTTAAACTCCAGGTCTGTGTAAATAAAATGTATATATAGCATATAAGCTTACAACTTGCTGTTTAAATTATGCATACTTGTTATATTTCCTAATTTAAGAGGACTATGACTATCCACTGGTGCAGAGCCTTTGCAGAAGATGAAAAGGACATTGTTTTTGCACAATAGTTTTATAAATGTTATTTGATATAAAAAAAATTACAAATATGTTAATGCCTTGTGCTTCTATGATTAAAATGAATTAACTGCTGCATAAAACATTTGTTTTCTTTCCTCTTTACCACCTACTGGCATCTGAAAATCTAAATACATTCCGAGTTAATGATGTAACAGTTAATGTTTGCCATTTTATTAGGAGATCGAGGTGTGCTGGCCATTATGCATGGCTCATTTTAGTGTTGTGCATCTCTAAGAGAAAACAAAAAGAATCAGAATTGTTGTCCTACATTGTAATGACTAAGTATTTAAGAATTAGCATTCTCATAAAGCCACAGCTGCTGAGCGCCAAACCTCAGCGTTTTTCCACGCAGTTGTCTTCAAACCCGCAATTTGTCCTGCTATTCCTGGTGATTTCTGTGTCATCGTATTTTTTTTTTTTTTTTTTTTGTGGGACGAAGCTGCTGGAGAGGTGCGAGCGGTGCCGCTGCCTGCGAGGCGTCTGGCAGGTGGTGCGTGCTGCATGTAAACCACCAGATGTTTCTGAAACGAGCCACTGGAGGAGGAGCAGGCGGGCGGGCGGGCTGCAACAGCAGGCAGAGCGGGCTGATTACCACGGGGGCTTGGATGCCATCAGGAGCCCTGGGCGCAGACAGCAGATCTGGCACACACCTGGACTCCAAGACTGTCCCTGGGAAAAATAAAGCGGATCCTATATATGCACGCAGAGACGAGCTGACAGTGGCGCGGCGTGCGCAGACAGGTGCTATTCCCTCAAAGCAGGATTTTGGATCTAGCAGTGTTACTGGCAGGTGCTGACGCCATCGCAAGCAGTCACAATTTGGGCTCAGCGCCACGTAGCCAGAGCCTTCCTTCAAAGTCAGGACGCCGGATCAACGGGAGCACGCGCGCAGGTCTTCTATCATCCACCTTTGTCTTATTTAGAGATGCCTGAGGACGCCATGTTCTCTCTGTTTGATGTTCTCAGGCTCCGCTTGTCGTCACCGGCGGCGCGAGCGACTCAGGGCCGGGGGAAGTTATCTGGTTACCATGGTGACGGCCATTTGCCCAGCCTCTAACCCCGCTCGCTCACTCAACAGAGGACAGCCTGAGTGCAGCACACCCATTTACTCTCTTAAATCTCATCATCTCGCTTCAGTTCCTCCCACCCGGGAACAGATTAATTAACACACACACACTGTGTCCTGACCCCGTCTTCTCACACAAACTCATTACCGCCTCAGACTTGCTCACGGCCCCTCCGACGTTTAGGATACATCGGTGTAACGTTGTGGGAGAACCCGGCGATGACTCACATCTGACAAGCAGAATAAAGCCCTTAACAAAGGATGATAATTGAAAGACGGGATTCAGACCGGTAGCCATTGATAATGCAAATGAAAAAGGCCGAGCCGCCTTATTGAATATCTGGGGAGCGTTTCCTGAGCTCACCGGGTCCTTGCAGATATAGATTCATCGTTCATATGCCGCCTCTTTTTTTTCTAAACAGTGTTTATGAAAGCTCCAGGCTTTGTGATGGACTAAGGGTGGGAATGGTCGGGGGCGTTAATGAGATAGTTGACACTTTGGGGGTTAATGAGGGGCTGGAGGGAGAGGGATAAATGATTGGACTTCTGCTTGGATGAGCATTATAGCTGCTGCTGGAGGAGAGCAGCGTAGAAACTCTGGATCTGCTGTAGCCAATTATTTAGCATGAAAGACACAAAACTCCTCTCGATTGTATTTTCCTGTGATGATAAAGAGGAGATTAGATGTGTTATCCATTGTTCCTTTGTCTTGAATATCCTTGAGGGCTGGGTAGTTATAGACGCTGATGCGCCTCAGTGCTCCTAAAACAAAGTCAGCAGTGAAGGAGGAAGAAAGGAGGCGGACAGGACAGGGATAGGATAGGAGGAGAATGAGTCCCCCCTCTCCTCCACTCCGCAGATCTCCCATCAGCTCTTGTCATCCCTCTAATGAATATCAGTTAAATTGCTCTGTGGATCTGAGGAGTTTGGATGTCAATGTGATTTGTGTGAGTGTGGCGGATGGAGGGGCCCAGACTAATGAAAGGCGAGCCTAGGCTGACAGAGTGATGAGCATCAAGCCCATCAGACCAATCACACAAGAGTGGCTGACAGCGCCGACAGACAGACAGCTGAGGGAGGAAAGGCTATGCATTTAGCAAAACAAAATGGCTGCCAAAACAGCGGCGGACGTCTTTCGGGCATGTTGATGTACATCCCTCCTGTCTTATTTGGCCTCGCGCGGGGCAAACGACTGCAGACGGCCCTGTTATGCGGAAAAACGCAACGATTCTGGAAGTCCATAAATGGTGATTTCTTACAGATTTATAGAAGCTGTCTCCATTTTAATGCTTCACGTTAATCAGGGTCTTAAACATATCAACAGGTGAAGAGGATAAAATGGGTTAACTGCTATTAAAAAGGATCGACAAATCAAGCGTTCTTCTGAGTGTCTCTAGCTTGACATCATGATTTAATAAACGAGCGTGTTGTTGGCTAAAAACAGGCTTCCCGTCTGATGCCTCCCTTCCGTGCCAAGATGGAAGGTGCTGCTAAATGTTGTCTGCTTAAGTAGCCTCTGAAGGTGAATGTCTTCTGACAACAGTGATGAGCTCACGGGTAGATCCAAGCCAGCTTTACCTTGGACCTCTGACCTCGCCACTAATGAATGGAGGGGATCAGTCTCACTTCCACATCACATCCAAAAATAAAGCATTTCACCAGGATTTGAATTTCTGCGTTTCTCTAGACGGCTTGTTTCGACACATATTCTTATTCTCCAAAATTAAATGTTTGGAATTTTTGGAGTCAAGTAGCTGTTCTTCCATGTAACTCACACAACATGTCTATTACACCAAATATTTCTCTATTTGAACTGAACCCAGTTTAATTCAAAATTCCTGGAATTCCTTTTATGTAGATGCACCTCAAAACTTCATAGCTCCTTGCTGGCTTCCTCCTGACATTTCTTTGTAAGGAATCACTAACAAAACAACCACACTTCATTTTTATATTCATACAATACCAAAAAATGTAATATAACCAGTGAATGAAAAACACGACAATGCTCCATTTCCGATAGCTTGAATATTCAAACAAATAACTAAAATAAATAGCTGAGGCTTCTTTGCAGTTTTAGCTTCTACAGGTACTTCTAAATATGTAGTTATGTAATTGTGATTTTGTTATAAAACATTACAGTTCTTAAAATTTGAAGGCACTACACAGCTATTATTGTCAATATATGCTCATGATCCACTTTCACCTTCCTGTTTTTTGGGACAGACAAGAGAACCACGGTTGAATGTAGGCCGGGATTCTGAATTTGTGGACAGAAAAAGACAGCAAGAGGGAGGGAGGGAGGGAGAGAGACAGGCATAGAGAGAGAGAGAGAGAGACAGTGTTATCAGGCCGCTTTCGCTGTCTGGGGGGGGGCGGGGGGGTGGGACCATTCTGGAACAATCATGTGGAGATGATGCAAAGACGCAAAAGGTCTATAAAAAGAACAAATATGGATTGGAGAGTTGTGCTGAGCCGCGAACGTGGCCGGACCGCAGGCTGGGAGGTACCGGCAGCCTCCCTGCGCTCTCCCTTCTCCCTCCGTCTGAGACCGACACGGCGGAGCGGAGACTCGGCCTCCTAATCTTGTCTGCGAGAGACAGAAAGACAGCAGGCTTAAGATGGCATGAGTGCAAGTTTTCACAGTTGCCTCTGTGTCGGACTGCGCCTCCGATAGCTGTCAGACATATTTGGGTGTGATATCTGACAGATTCACTAAAGACACTCGTCTCCGGGCCCGACTCCGTCCATCGTTAGTTTAATGCACAATGACATGACCAATTATAGTGAGCTACATGCTCAAATAGCATGTCAAAACCTGTGTATCAATCCATTAGGTCCTGTCTCCTATCACATTAAGTGCTACCTTTAGCGATCTGTTCAGCATGTAAAAGGAAAATGCTGACGGAATGGAAAATCTAGCCGAGCAGTTCATGGAGCTGATGTCTTTTGGCGAGGGAGAGTGTCTTTCTCTCTCTCTCTCTCTCTCACTCTCGCTCTCTCACTCTCGCTCTCTGTCGCCGTCTGTTCCTTTTTCTGTTGCTCACTTCACTGCTCTCTCACTCACTTACTCATCCCAGCCACGGAGTTAAAAGAAAATAAATAAATAAAAATGCATAAACAATACATCTAGATAATGGCCCGCATTGTTTACTTAGCTCTGAAAATGTATTTGTGCAAAACTCTAAAATGCATTTAGGAGAAATCATTCACTCTGTGCAAAGCCTTGTTGACACTGGAGCACTCTCAAAAGCAGGCAAAGTGTCATAACAACATCATACATCACCGTATCAATTGGCATAAGAGGATGTGACGATGGCTCCGAGCGGACCAGCGGGCTCCACCAGTGGCCGCCCTGAGCCTCCCAGTATAGCCGCGCCGTGGGACGGAGGGCGGGAAGGAGGCCCGCCAATCCGTCCCGGCGACCCCTCTGTCCTTGTGGCGAGAGGACGCCGAAAGCCCCGGGGCGCTGGCACGGAGGGGGGGGGGGCGCGCCTCAGACTGCCTGGCACCTCACCTGGCAGCGCGCGCGGCGACACGTCCACGCTCGAGTGGCGCCCTGATGGATGGGCCCGTCTCTGATGCCACCTCCGCGAAGTCTCTGCTCAACTCGCTGTCGTGTTTTCCTGTTTTTCTTCTTTTTTTTTTTTTTATTTGTTGCCCCGTGATTGTGGGTTTTAAGAACACCCTCTGGTCAGCGTATAACAAGGGAGATTAAATTTAGCCGCAATAAATCAGCGTTCACCTGCGAGCGGCTGACAGCATGGAGGTGTGCGATCAGGAGGTCAGCGTCGCGTGTCCATCCAGGGCGGCCGTATGAAGCCCGCTTGCCCCGTGGCTGAAGCTGCTCTTTCCAATGTGCCATTTCGCAGGAAACACATCAATAAGGCGCGATTACAAGGCTGACAAAATTAATCTCAACTGTCATTTCATGGAGCTCCGGTTTGAGAGTGCTGTGATCAAGTTACATTAGCGAGGAGCTACCGGGTGATTCGGAGAGGAATCAAAACCCATTTGACTTCCCTTCTGTTTGGCATGGGCTTATTATCAAGAGCCTTTCCTTATCAGAAGCAAATGACATATTTATGAGAGTATTTTAATCTGGGATCCTGAACCTAATGCACATAATGTTATAACTGTGGAGCTTTGTTTTATCAGCAGCCAGCGTAGGAAGTGACATCTGAAGGACAGAATTTGTATTTTGTGTGTGTGTGTGTGTGTGTGTGTGTGTGTGTGTGTGTGTGCGCGTGCGTTCTTGTTCTTCCTACATATTGTGAGGGCATGTTCCAGAAGTCAACAGTTTGGATGGTCCTTACAACTCTTGACTGTTTGAGAGTTAAGAGTTGGTTTTGAGGTTGAGGGTAGACCTAGGTTAAGTTGTGGTCAGGTTAGTTTTGATGGTTAGGGTTAGGGTAAGGATTTGTTGGAAATTAATCGCATATGTCACCAAATTACAATTTGAATTAAAATTACTCTTGGATATCAATGACACCATTAAAATGTAAAACTCTGTTAACTGCCAGGTATGTAACCTCTTTTAATCTCTTGTAATTATATTCCTGTCTTTATTTTTAAAATAAAGATAATATTATTTTTAAGTAAATATTTTCAGACATCTGAAGCTTTATTTCTAGAACTGAATATAAGAGCACTTTCACAACTTAATTATAGTGCAGTAGCTAATTGCTGTTTTTAAAATTTGAATGATTCCTTCCGTATGTATTGTGGATAAATAGGTTTTCAACATGCAGTAGTAAATTAAGGTTTATATTCCAGTAAATACTAAAGTTCAAGATCAAAAGATTTTGAGTATTTTGGGGAAATGTCAGAATATCTGAGAAGAGTCTGGATTATTTATGACCTATGTAAACAGAACATATTTATACTCAAAAACAGCGTCTGGTTTATGTTAACATTACGAAATGGCAGAAGTTTGTGTTTCTGAAAATGAGCCGATGAATCGTAAAATATATCATTCACCGAATCCCTCTCGGTCGAGCCAAATTCTACTGAGACAAGACAGACTTACAGAATTAAATAAGCCTAATATATTCAACACAAGCTGATTCAGAACCTTTTGTAGCAGATATATATTTATTTATGTGTGACGAGCAGATGTCTGAGCTGCGCTTTATTGTCTCTCATTGTGAAACCGGTTCCTGACAGGGAAACAAGCTAAACCTCAGATAACTCCTCGGTTCCATCTGCGCCGTCTTCAGTGTCCTTCACGAGCGAGTCTTGACAGCTCTGTCCAGAAGAGGAAGGCTAACTCAGGACATCTGCTTCTCTGCTTCAGCAAGACATGGCTGGGATTTTGACAGAGGGTGTCAGGGTAATCTGACAAGACAAGCCTCATGTTTTATTGGAGTATTCAGAAAATGTGCCGCCGTCGCTCCGGCTCGTGTCTTCCGTACATCATTCTGTCTTCCCCGCGACCGTTGCTCGTCGCGTAGGTGGCATTGAAATGGAATGTCCTGCGAAAACGGGGGGCCGAGGAGCGGAGGGAAGGAAAGGGAGCGGGTGACAGAAAAAGAGGAGTCAGACCCGTGACCTCTTCAGGCCGCGCGACGTATCTGGAGCTGGCAGGGGACGCAATTGAGAGTGACACTCCTGGTTGGAGCTGCCAAACTGCCACTTCCTGTCCTCTTTATTCACACATAGCAGGAGTTTAAGCCAGACGTTTGAAGAGCGGAGAACAGACATGTGTCTCCTTGTGCAGCCATCGCGTCTGACTGTCATTACTGTGGTTCATGAGCACTCCATCAGCATCTGACACCCGTCTGCCACGGCACGGGCGCCAAGGTGTGTCGACGGAAGACTCTATATGCTTTTTTTTTTCCCTTTGTAAATAAATGAAATATAGGACTTTCTCAGTCATCATTGCTCCCTGTGTTCAACTCTTTCCACCCTTCCTGGTGCATCATTGGATTTGGGGGTCCTCGATGGCTCGGCGCAATCAAATTGCAGTCGAAATTGGACTCATAATTTTGCTGTTTTTGTGTTGAATAACCCTTTAACTTTGTTAGGATCAAGTTTGTCACTCTTCCCCGTCCGCTCTCCCCTTTAATGGCTTTGTTTTTCTCCTTCCCAGCATCCCTAATAATGCTTGTGCCAGTGATGGGTCACCAATACAAATAAGATTCAAAGTCATGTGTCCAGCTTCAGGTTCTCATTGAATTCCGTCCCCTTAGGTCAAGTTTGTTTTATTTCCCCGATATTCTTGTTTTTCCTGCCTCTGTCTTACCACTATATCTATCTCTGTTTCTGTTCTCTTCTCTCTCTTTTTTTTTTATGTCTGGCTCTTTCTGTGCACAGACACACACTCTCCTGCACGCATACGCGCACACATTATCCTTGGGCTATTACCAGGATAAGTCAATTTGATCCATCCAAGGCAGTGGATGTCATTTTATTCATATATTTTCAAGCCTGGTGACTTTATTAAAGGCTACTGCTTCAATATATCCTGAATGGATGAATGCACCCACTGATGAAACACAGGGAAAAATGAGGCCCACACAGCTTGGAATGACCACAGCCTGTCATTTCCAAACATGTTCTCAAATTCCGTGTTTTATATGCAATCGAAAAAACAGCTTGGTGTTTTCTAAGCCTTTTGGCACAATGTTTTCTATTCATCTGAGAGCGAGGAGACAGAGCACCGCATGCATGCCTTCAAATGACAAGAGAATGGCTGTTGAGACTTCCAGCTTGGGGGGGAAAAAATGAGATGTTACAGTCAGTGAATGCACGGAGCGGAGAAAGTTGGAGACGAGACAAAAATGTGTCTATCTATGCCAACTGGTGTCCTGACCCTCCTCCAGGCTGCCATTGCCTTCTGTCAGGAGAGAAAATTAAAGGGCCATCCGTTCTAAATCTTTCCCGCATTCGGCTTTGTTCTGCTGCATGTCGCTCCTTCTCCTCTCAGGTCTGCCGCGATTCCTCAGAGGTGCTGAGAGGGCAGCCTTCCCGCCGGTGTTCGTTCAAGACAGGAAGCTGATTCTGTCTCTTTAAGGTGAGCATGGAGATGCCAGAGTGCGCACAGCCAACTAGTCCTCCAGAGCAGAGGGGAAGGTCATGTGGAGTTCAGAGCGCGAGCGATGACTGATGGCTGCGAAGGGAATCTGCTGTCTGCTGCCGCTCCTCCGGCCCAGGCTCCGCTGGCTGTGAATGGGCCGGAGCAGGGACCCAAGACAGAGACCGCAGATTCTGATCGTGCTTCGCAGGAACGTCGGCCTGTCTGGTGCAATGCCGCTTGCCTTGGCTCACGTGGGAGCTAAAAGAAATGTGTTAACTTGGAACCTCGGTAGATGTTTGGTATGTACAAACATACTTTTTTTTAAAGGTTCGCAGTAGTTTGGAGCCTGAAGTAGCTGACACAAGGACCTTGGGGACTCTATTGTCAAGCTAAGAAGAAAGCTAGAAAAAAAAAAAAAAAACATTCTACTCAAGCTTAACTTAAACCCTACACACAAAATGCATCCATTACTTTTGCATGTATTTTTAATACAAGATCCAAACCTGAGTGATGATCCATCATAACCAGAGACAAACTGCTTAAAAGAGAATGATTAAAAAAGGCAATTCTGCTTTGTCTTCATGTGTTTCTGTTGAGTTTTGGGGTGTAGAAATATGTAATGTGGCTCCACAGTGTTTGGACTTGTTTACTGCACTCTCTTAACGTGACAGCAGAAGTATATTAGCCTTCCTGTCTCCATGAATCCATCAGTTCCCACAACTACTGTCCAGCCTGTGTCATCACTAAGGGTTTGTAAAGATGTAGCGTTTTCTTCTGGAATTTCCAGAAGATGATCCAACTCTTCTCAAAAAAGACTTGCACAGCAGATGTGTACATTGAATAAAATACTTTCTCCTAAATCACACATTTATGTGACTAAAAGGAGACATTAAAGCCACCGTATGTGAGCGAGCATCTAGAAATGGAGGATGAGGGGTGCGAAGCCAGATCGACACAACTCTTGCCAAGCTGCGGCTGCAGGCCGTGGTCTTCCTAATGCTTCCTGCGTGACTTCAGATATCTCCGGCAGCTCCTACACAGCTGTAGAGTAAAGAGATGTGCAGATGCAAGTGCCTGACAGTTACATATCTGAATTCATCCCGTCTCTCCTCCAAAAAGCCTCCCCCAAGCCCCCTCCGCCCCTCCTCAGCTATCAGAGCTGTATCGTTTTGCAAACCTCTGTGGTGATGTTGTCAGGCTTCTTTCTGTGAAGTGGCCCCGGCCATAAAACAACAGTGACGTGAGTGATTGATCCAGCAATGAAGATGGCAATACTCCTCTGCATCAATATGAAGGCAGCCTGCGGGACTGGAGCCCTTTCAGACAGCTCTCTGTTTCTCCTCAGAGGAAAAATCCATACACAATTGATGGCAGTTCAAAGGGAGGCTTTATTGTGGGATATCAAATAAAACATCAGAGAACACAGAGAACAAGAGGGGGAGATAGAACGAAAGAGTCCGTGTGAGTAAATGAGACAGTATGGGTGCAAAAAAAAAAAAAAAAAAAAAAAGGGGGGGGCAGGGGTTGGGGGGGTGCAGGAAGAGCGATCTGCATTTTGCTTTATCTCCTCCTTGCACCTGAATGGTAATGAACTGGCTTAGATGAAATGAAGAGACTTTGCAGAGGACTTGCCAACAGCCTGTGCATGTCAGCAGTATCAATGGCACAATTACTGTACCTACCCCATATACCCCTACACAAAGAGGCCACGCAGGTACACACACCAGGTGATTGTGTGGAAATGAACACGACCGAGACAACAGGCGGGCGAGGGTGTTAAGTATTTATAGGGTTATTTCAGGGTAGAAACAGAGAAGTGTAAGTAAGAGGGAGAGTTATCAGTCGTTCCCCGTCTGTTCTCTGCAGCCTGGCCTCCAGCAAGCCCTGCTATGATTTCATCAGCACTACTTCTAATCCACTTATTTAATGAAATACATAATTAATGTAGCTTAATTGTGACAGGGAGAGTTTGGACTAAAATCATTTCCTGTAGTCGCCATTTTTCTGCTAATGAATTCTTTGCACCCAACTGAGAATTTAGCATCGAGGCAGAGGTTTGTTTGTTCCAAATACAATTGGTGTTCACGCTAACATTAACCACCCACAGCATTATAAACACCTCCCATATGTGTATATGTTTAATTAAGTTTAGAGTTTTTGTTTTTATTGAGGCTATGGGACACAGAGTGTTTATACATTTTGGAATTTAACATTTAGTCAGTCAACCCAAAACAATGTTCAGGGCTATAAGGGTACAAAATGGATGGATGGATGGATGGTCGTGTCCTTACCTGTAAAACAGGGATGTCCAAACTCTTCCCCAAAGGGCCGTGTGGCTGCAGGTTCTTGTTCAACCCAGCAGCAGGAGCACACCAGACTTGACTCACTTAATCAACTCACCTGAGTTTTCAACAGCTGATTGGTCAAACTGGGTGTGCTGGACTGGTTGGAGCAAAAACCTGCAGCGACACAGCCCCTTGTGGAACAGTTTGGACACCCCTGCTGTAAAACCACATGAGCCCCCAGAGGTGATCACGAGTCACTGCAGCTCTGATCCTGGGTCCCATTCCAGCTGAGGACTCTGTTTGAGTGTTGGTAAGCATGCTTGTCACACAACCATCGGTTGAAACCCTGTCTTTCACAAAACTCGACTTTACTAATCTGAGATTTGCCTGGATTTGAGGTTGGGGTTTAGTCTGAGGAGTGTTTGCCTACACGCGCACCACCTTGAAAAACAAATGCTTGCGCCTCAAATTCAGTCTGATCAACCATACACGGTGTTAATTGTTGCCATGGTTTCTTTTCAGTGTGGCTGTTTCTCCTCTCTCACTCTCAGTCTTCTTCTTCGGCCATGATTGATAGATGTGTCAGGTGTGATGGGGCATCATGGCGCTAGAGCGGGTTTGCAGCGCGGTCACGTGACCGCAGCAGATGGCGCAGCTGAGTATTAGAGCGGGTTCACCTGCTGTTTGCTCTCCCGCTTCCTGCTCTGCTGCGACCAAATACCACCGAGGGAGTGTGAAGGAGGGTGAAGGCAGGGAGGGAGGGAGAAGTCACAAGCCGGGGAGAGGGAGAACAGGTCTGAGGGGGGGTGATGGAGGGATAAAGAAAAGACGAAGGCAGAGGAGGTTCTACAAACAGAAGTGATGCAGATGAAGAACGAACAAAGAATGTGGTGCCTCTTCCTCTTAATTACTTTCTATATTATTTTCCCTCCTCCTCCCCTTTCAGTCACGAAGCTCAAATCATGAGCTCATAATGACGGGATGTGGTCGAGGATCCATTTAACACCCGTTCCAGACCAGTGAATAAGTACAGATAGAGGGGCTTAAGAGACCCACAAAGTAACTGTGACTGATTGTTGTGCCCGGTGACTCTAAGGGACATCCTCTTTGTAATTCTCTTAGTGTAGCATAATGTCATTTATCCCACAAATAGACGGGTGACCCCCCAATACCCCGTGTCACTCAGAGTTCAAGACTCAGGGAGAGCACTCGAAGGACAGGCCGCACGCTCATAATTACACAGAATGTGGCCCTGGCACATGCATAAACAGTCATTACATTCTCCGCACATGCCGACGCTCTGCGCTAATGGTGCTATGCGAGCACGAGCGCGCACGCAGATAAGAAATGTCACTCACACACACATACACTCCCACTCATTATACATGCATAGCCAGCGTACAGCGTTGAGGGGACTGCTGACTAATGGGAGCACTCTGTGTAGGCCTGCAAAACATAAGCACGTTATCAGTGATGAATTCTGGGACACCTCCGAACCCTGACAGCAGTCCAACCAACAGCTTCCTCGGCTGCTATCTGCCCTCTCCAGCCGCGCTGCTGGGCTGTTTGGGAGTGAGTGGCAGGTGTGTGTAAATGCTGGTGCAGATATGTCACCAGCACCAATCTGCAGTCCCCCGGGATTCTACCGGGAGTTCAGCCCGGGTATCACACCGCAGAGAAAACAATTTCTGCTGCCAATACTCGCACGCGCATGAGGAATGTTTTAATATTTGCCGCCGGTTCACGGCGGCGGCGGTGACAGTGATGGAGAAAATGTCAGCTTTTTCAACCCTTAAATGCCACTCTTTGTCTCATTCAGTTTCTTTTCATTGATCTCTGCCTCCGTCTGGGAATCAATAAGGTCCACCAAACAGTCTCTTGTCTGCAAACGCATTGTCATTCCTCCACTCAAACCTTTCAGAGGTACAGGATTTCGCACTTTACCTTCCTTGCCTAATTATTTATTCAATATGGGCCCCGGCTTCTGGAGGAACGGCGCCGTAACTTCACGTTTCATTCAGTTGTCAGTCACTTAGAAGGAAATGCGCAAACGCAATCGGACCTCGGGATAATGCACACATTGTGTTCGAGGAAATGTGTCTGCTCACTTAACTTTATTTGGCTTCTGGTTGTCATTTTGTAGGTTTTGTTCGACCGCCTTAATGTTTGCTGAAATAATGGCGGCACAAAAATAGACAACAAAGCCTCCCCCCCTTCCCCGCAGCTTCGACACAGCTCCGTGGGGCTCTGTCAATAGCAAATGATCCTAACTTGCAGGATGAAGGGGACTTCAGTCGGCGTTGACTCTCAGTTCGTCAGCTCTCCCCTCTGGTGCAAATATGAAAGAACAAAAGAGATGAAGCAGCAACAGTTTACGGCTTGACCGCGATGCTGGATGTTCCTCCATCGACTGTGGCCTGAGGAGGAGACCGGCACTGGATCCCCGTGTCAGCCCCGATCAGATATCCACCAGGTCAGTTAAACAGACACAGGAAGTGATTTAGCCAGACCGCTCTAAAGGCCACATAAATATTTCCTCACATGACAGAAAAGGTTAAGATAAAAGTATGGGCAACAATACGCCCATTTAGCTGAATCGTTGATTGCGGGGGTCATCCAAGGGACGTCACTCTGAGCGATGATATAATATAACGCATCACTTCCCTTACATGTCGACAGGGCAGACAATTAAAGGTCTGTTCTCACAAGAAATATCTTCCATTCCTGAGGGTCTGAGCAGAAGGAAGAGGCGGGGCTATGAAACCAATCTCTCCGGAGACTTACTGGACAAATGTATTGTCTTTGTGGACATGTGTCGATATCCGTCAGTCCTAATGGCGGGCAAGAGCAAGAGAACTGGCGCGCTCATAAACTGCAACAATAGATACACTGTAAATCTTGTCATCTATCTTTCATGACGAAAGGAAGCGGACGCACAATACCTGGAAGCGCAAACTGCAGGCAGGTTAACGTTTAAAGCAAACACGCCACTTAGAGGGGTTTACTGCTCACTTTTGCATGTTTTCCCCATGGTCCAGCAGTTCAATCAATATTTACAACATGAGCAGCTGTCTGTGGAATCCTTTTCCTGACCTTTCATTTTAGCCTGACAGCCAACGTGCAAGCAAACAAGTGGAAACCCAACAGGACAATTAAGAAGAAAGAGTGTTTGGAGTCGGTGTTCTCTCCATGATTGTTCCCAGTGCCACCGATTTCATCAACACTGTCAGAGATATTTCTGCTAGCCTCTAACTAACAGTTACTCTGGGTTTAACTCTGGGTTTAACTCTGGGTTTGTCAAAAATACACCTTAGGCTGACTGAGCTGCTTGTGTCTTTCAGTGAACTGCTATTGTGTCAATTACATCCTACCTTTCTTCCTGGAGTTCACACGTTCACCGATTTCCCCCTGTGTTCTTTTTCACGCTGGTCGTGTCGTATCACAGTGGGCGGGTGAACACCGGAGCTAATTTACAGTCCAGCGCTGCTCATTGACATATAGAGAGACATATCCTCCGTCCTCCCCCTGGTGTCACACCCTCCATGCTGACATCATTTGGAGCCACAGTCTGCTTTTCCTGTCAATCATGTTTCACCCATTTTAATGGGTGATAATATAAGATAACCATTATAATATGCAGATGAAATGGGGTAAAGAAGACGCTAAAGAATCTCTACCTCTGGCTTATGTTTGCCTCTTTCCTTGTTTGACACACAGACCGTATCTTTTCTTCAGGGAGAGAACCACTAGACCAAAAAATAAACTGTTCCTTCTTCATATCTAATAGAAACATTTTATATTTTTCCATCTGAATCAAAGGTATAAATGCATACTTTCTCATTGAATTCTGTTTTTAGTTCTCTGCAGTTGTATATTTCTCATTTATTGTCAGCACTGACTCAGTCTGCACACATAATAATAATTACGACCTCAGAGATTAGACAGAACCTCCCTGAACTCAAAAGCAGTTATTTTGCCTGCATACTGTTGTCAGGTATTTGAGAGTTTGTCTACCCATAAATCTTAGATAAGATCCTGTCTTGTTTTTTAATGAAATGTCACAGGTATGTAATCATGCAGGGAAAATAGCCTGCGGGACTAAATAGCTTTAAAAAAAGTGTAATTTCCTACAACACACAGACACACGGGTCCAGAAGCGAGGGAGAGCGACTGCGTGTGTGTGTGTGTGTGTGTGTGTGTGTGTGCAGGGTCATCAGAACGCTGCAGCTAAGGTGCAACAGCTTGTCAAAGCAGCCCAGTGTCAGGTGATGAGGCACCACGCCACCTCAGACCGACCTGGCCCAGTAACGTCTGAGACGATGAACCGCGAGCCGCGGCGTTGTCCCCCCGTCAGTCCGGGCTACAGGCCGCCGCTGTCGCTGTCCGTTAGTGTGCCTGCACGTAAACACATGCTTTACACCGAGCACACTCTTTCACCGTTAATGGCGTCCATTATCACTTGTTCTGTTGAACTGAAACTGTGTGATCCTCCAAAGAAGGTCCACAAGCAGATAGATTATTAGAACTGTTAGTAACTGTATATTTATGCAGCAAGGTTAACCTCCCGTGATCGTGGCTGCTTAATTTAAGACGGGATCCTGCTGTAAAGTGAGAGAAGTGAATAAAAGTTCACGCCATCAAATGCATTTGTGACAAACCAGCAGAGAACTCCTGACAGCTCAGTAAATGATTACTCAAACAGTCTGTTATAAACATCCACAGCGGTTTACAGAACAATTTCCTGGTTCGACACTGACCTGTTGCACTTGTTGGGGGGCAGGGGGGCTCTGTGCTGAAGGATTTTATTTTCCTTGCTGACATTACCGTTGTGCTCATTTTCAGTTTTTCTCCTGCGGTGCTGAGACCTGTTTACAATCTGTCTAATCATCCAAACACTTTTGTTTATGTCTACAACATCACCGTGGACTTTTGCACATCTGTTCCAGCTCATTCCACCTCCCCTTTGGTGAGAAAATGGACCTTTACTACTGTACACTGGCATTAATCTAATACTCATGACAAGAAATCCACTGCAGTTGAATGCTAACAGCCAAGTCAGAGATGATTCAGTCTTCTATTATTTGCAAAGTACATGGAAAGAGTGATAAATTGGATCATTGAAGCTTGAAAGTAAAAAGAATTTACCAGGAAAAAAGTTCTTAATTGTATCACAATTGCTCAATGAGCTGATGTGCTAATCCTAACAAACGCCACCAAACCCAAATGAAATCTCTCTTATAAATCTGTTTTACTAACTTGAACCACTTTATTGTGTTATTTCTCTTGGATTAATTATTATCTTTAAGTTTCCACACATTCTGCTTGTTTGTGAAGTCCTCACCTCATTTGACAGTCGCTGACATTTGTGTGAGGCATAATTAGATTCCTTCCTTTCTCCATGGTCGGAGAAATCATATAAGAGAAAACAAACCTCTTCAAAATGAACCTGGAGCTGTAACAAATCTTTAGCTTATTCGTTCCCTGCTCATTGATTTGATTGCGTGTGCTTGACACGTGCACAAAAGCTAGTATAATGTGACCAAATATGGCCCTGGTCTTAGAATAGCGCATGAATGCTAATACACTAATGTGTTTACCAGCAGCACGTATCTTCAGAGTGAGCAGCCTGATCCTCTTTTCCACAGTCTGGCCTGAAAAAAAAAAGGCCTTTGATTCTTTGGCCTGAGGGACGTGAATAATTGTTGATACAGAGGCTGTTTCATAAACTCCTAGTACTGTAATCACGCTGTGACAGAGTGAGCCCTGTATATGATCTCTTTCTCACACACACACACACGTACACACACACACACACGCAGAAAGACTTAACCCCCTTTTTTCTTTTCCCAGTGACTCAGTGCTCATATCAGCATAATGACCGCAGACTGATCCAGCCCACAGGGGCCGAGGGTTGAAGCAACACTGTATTCTGAATAAACAGCCAATGACGTGCGAGGAGGGACTGCGCGTAAACCCATGTGTGTGTGTGTGTGTGTGTGTGTGTGTGTGTGTGTGTGTGTGTGTGTGTGTGTGTGTGTCTCACGACGTAATGGGATACCTCGCTGTCTCTGGCCGGAGTGCGCTGATTTTGAAACGCGCCTGCTGTCGATTAAATGACTCGTCCGATTCATCCACTCCCAGAAAAGACATGCACGCCAAACAAATTTGCAGTTTACTGACATCTGAGGCGTCTCTGACACGAACATCTGAACAAATGCAGAACAATAGCACCCAGGTTAACCTTTTACCCTTTCCTAAGTGGCAGCATCCTGGTATAGATTCTGCGACGATGAAGCGTGAATAGTAATTGTTTACCTGCAGTTGGTACAATGTCAACAGACTAATCCATCACATGGACCCTGTCCACTTATTTATAGGTGGGGGAGGGGGGGGGGGGTTATAAATCAGGCGAGTGGATGAAAGTTGAAAAGACAAACACAAGGACAGAAATAGGAGTCCCGCGAATAATCCTTTACACATTTTTAATCAAGACGTCAGCAACAGGAAAGATAAATGAAGCATCCATCTAGGTGTAATTAAACTTGTGCATCAACATAATGTAGATATAATGTGATGAACAGCCTGACGGCGATGCACCGATAGCAACGGTGCGGTGAGTGATTTGAGTTTTATCATCGCTTGCATTGTAATGCCAATGGTGGATAATTCAAGCTATATTGGCATTATGAGCATGCACTTTCATGAAACATTGTGCTGAACGGCATGAACTACGGTGCGCATTAGGCATAATTTAGTGGATGCTTTTATTATCAGCGCAAAATGAACCCCTTGATGACACAAACAGTATTGTTACGGTTGGTCTTCTCACCCCAAAATAAATTCAGTTATTATTATTGTCTGGGGGAGGAAACAGGTGACTCGAAAATGCAAGAATTTTCCAGAAGATCTGTTGCCGACATGTTTGTTGCTTTGATGTAGGAGCATCAAAGGAATTGACAAAACTCCATTGTTCTTTCAAGGAAATAAGGGCCTCATTTCAGGGAAAAAAACCTTTAACTCGTGGTGCAGCTCTAACTTTCAATGACATTGGATTTTCCTGTATGCTGGGGGGGGATGGGGTGCGGCGTAGGGGGTGTGGGCGTGGGCTGAGATTACAGTGAATGTCACCCTACCTCCTCTCTCAATCATCCGCTTTCAATCCATCGCTGTCGCTGGGTTCGTGAGACAGCTCGGCGATGATGCCAGTAAAATGGGATCAATAGCACAGGGGGGAAAACGGAGCAGACAATCTCTTACCCCCTTGAACTTCTGTACCCGTGATTGATTTGTCCCCCGCCACAGCACTGGAGACAGGAACAAGAAACATGTGTGTGGCCACAACATGTGCGCGTGTGTGCGTGCGTTAATGTGTGCGAGGGCGCCTGTACACCTGCGTACGTGTGGTGAAAGCATGTTTTTGTAAAAGAGTGTGTTTGCAGGCCTGCAACCCCCCCCACACACACACACACACACACTCACACACACACTCCTGTGATTGATGATTTGAAGCTCACACACATCATCAGGAAGGCATTTGCGAGGTGTGTGAGTCAGGAGCTGTCAGGATCCCCCCCACCACCACCACCACACACACACACACACACACACCCACACAAAACACCACCCCCACCACCACCACCACCGCCACCATCGCCCGTCTCCCCAAGCAGAGGCCTCGGCTGCTGATTTATAGTAAATCATTAAAATCTCCTTATTATTGCAGCAGCTCATCGCCCTCCCCTCCCCTCAGTCCTCATCTAAGCGGCCCGTACCCCGACCCCACCCCCCCCCTCCCCCCCAAAAAAAAAAATACAACAAGGTGCCCCCCCACCGTTCAGGCACATGGCCGATGGAGGAGGCGTCGCGTACGCAGAGCGGTGGTCAGCAGGTTCTGGCACATTAAAGCCCGTCCTGACGAGTGTTGAGAAATCAACACAGCGGACATCAGCCGAGGAAAAGATGCTGGACGCGTCCTCCCACGGCGCAGTGGATGCATTTATCCATTTAAAAAAAAAAAAAAAAAAAGATGGGGAGACCTTCTTCTGGGCAGTCAAGCGCACATGTGCATAAACACACAGAGCCACACACACCTCCCGCCCCCCCCTACCACCACCCCCCCCAACCCTGTCTCCAAAACTGAAAATGTGATGTGACTTGAACAATGACAGGTGTGTTTGTCAAGGATGTGGCTGTCACTTCAAATCAGCGGACGGGAGCATCTTCCCAGGGAGACTTTCCACTTCTGAGGGTTCGGCTGGTTGCGCCGCGCTTCATCGCGGGCTGGGGAACAGTAAGTTGTCAAAAGTGGCGTTGGAGGAGGGTGGAGGAGGTGTGTGTGTGTGTGTGTGTGTGTGTGTGTGGTTGGGTGAGTTGGGGGGGGTTGGGAGTGGTAGGTGTCGCTAACCGAGGTTTTTCCCGTTAAAAGCTCTGAATGACTCTCTAAGAGAATTTCCTCCAAGAGAAATTTGCAGAGTGAAGCAGACGGGGAGCGGGGTGAGTCCGCCCGTCTGACCCATTCCGGCGCCCCGGCGTCACGTGATGGCGCGAAAGGCTCGCCTCTGCAGCATCGGCCTGCGCCCTCATCCAACGCCTCCATCGCTTTTCCCTGCAGTCGAACTGCAGCAACGCTCGCATCTTATTATGAGCGTTCCCACGTTTTTAGCGTACCACCAGAATCACGGACGCTCAAGAGTCTGAAGCTATTTAAGGGCCCACCCCCACTCCACCCCCCCTTTTTTTTTTTTTTTCTTCAAATCTCAAAAATTGTGTTTCCAGTCCCCAGCGCCACTACATACTGACATGTGCGGCACTGGAGATTGTCATTATCTGGGTGTCAATCCATCTGATGATCGTTAGCGTGAACAAATCAGGGAACGGCTGTGTGGGAGACGCGGCGCTCAAGCAAGTTGTGTAGGGCACGGAATAAAATGATGATAATCATTTCCACTGAATAACTCAAGTGAGAATCACAGCTTGTCTATTGTCACTTTACAGCGTGCGGTTTGTCAAATGTTTTTCAATTACAGCCTTTAACTTGAGGCACTATCACATCCCCATGAAGTGATTTTAATAGAGTTTTTGGTGCAATTGTTTGTTATGCGAGACAGGTCTTGCAGCAGGAGGAGAAAGGGGGTGAATGAGAGATAGCAATGAAAAGAGAGAGAGAGAGAGAGAGAGAGAGAGAGAGAGAGAGAGAGAGAAGGCTGGAGACGCAAATGAACTTTAGGCAATAACACGACACGGGCGGCTGAGCAGGAGAGTAGCTGCAGGCTTAAATCTAGTCGCTCCCTATGATTGGTATTTAACTGAACACGTGTCTGGACAGAAGGAGGAAGGGGGGGGCGGGGGGGTTGGTCACTCTTCTAGCCGGAGATCTAAAAGTCAAACATGGGTACAGGCGTGTGATCTTGGCAGCTACAGCCTTCTGAGGGACCTGACTGCCACCCCCACCCCCCCCTCAGTCTGTCCCGTCCCATTTCCCCGGTCCCACCTACAGCGCCACGGCCTCGCCGTCGTCCTGTCCCTGGGCTGCGAGCAGGGCCGCGCCCCTGCAGGTCCCGCGGATGCCGAAGCAGGAGAGCGGCGGTCCGCGGGACGCCGTCGTGACACCTCCATTTCTCACATTGACATAATCCCCATGTTTTATTTGTCCCCTTGTAATTCCTTTTATATCTCGGGCTTATGTTCTCTGGCATCCGTTCAATCCCAGCCTCGGGACACAGGGCTTTAGCGGACCCATATGTGTGCCTTGCTCCAGTTAACGCGTATTAGTTCCTTTGTAACTGTGACTAAACTGGCGCGCCTGGGCCGGGAGATGCTCCGGCTTTGACTGACAGGCCATGTCTGGATCCCGCGCTCGGAGCCTCCTGCAGGCTTGTCAAACACAGGCCCTGTCAGCGCGCCCCTCACTCCGCTGTCAGGCGCGGGAATCGGGGAGACGCGCGGCAGGTTCACAGCGCTGACCGCGTGTCCTCACGGTTTGGCCCGCGCCTGCGCGCTCGGGCTAAGTCCCAGAAGCCGCCGCCCCCCCCCCCCCCTTCCTCGAGAGGGCAGAACCCCAGACGGGGAAGCTAAACCCTCGTTCCTTCGCTTTGGCCTGCCGCTCCGTTGCAGCCATTTGAAAAAAACATCAAGGAAGCTCTTCCAACGGCACCCTGGTGTTGGGGCTTCATGCATTGTTGATAGATACCGTTGCCGGCTAAAATCTGTTAAATCTGTGCCATGTGACGCCAACAGTCTTAAATATTGTTTTCGCAACCACGGAAGCTAATTACCTTTAATTTTTCATCTGTGCTCCGAGGGTTGTAAGAGACTGTGATTAGTGATTCATTACTTCTCATTACCTGGCCTGTCAAACTGTTTCCTTTACTTATTCAAGCTGATTGGCTCGACGTGCCCCCCCCCCCCCCCTCGACGAGACCTCAGATATGATGCGCGCGCAGTCCCAAGTGGAGATTTTTTTCTCGTGCTTGTTTGTTTCTTTTTTTTCTAATGGTCCAATTCCGCCCTTAGTCTCGATCAGAAGTGAAGCTTGTGAGGTAATCCCCCACCCCAACAGCTGGCGGGAGAGCACGTCTGCCTTTCTGGGGGGGGGTTATTTATAGGTGTCGAAGAATGAAGATTGATTTACTGCAGGTAAACAGACAGTCATTCTCAGCTAAAGGTCAAGGTGAGTCGGCGCTGACGGAACGCGTGATTTCCATGCATACGTGTGTGTTTTCCGTATCTGGAGGTGTTGTGACGTGTGTGTGTGAGAATACGTTGCCATTTCGACCGTTTCTAAGAGCGCGCGTCAGGTGTAAGACAAAGCTCGGCGACCAGAGGGGTTAGACGTTACAAAGCGGTGGTGGTGGTGGTGGGGGGGGTGTCGAGCACGGCGACGACTGTGACAGCCCAACGTTAAGTAAAACATTCATCACCATTAGTAGTAATTACCAAACTTCCCGGGCGTTAATTAAAGGGCCGCGCTTTAAGGGAAAACGTGCTTAATTGGAGATTTGACAGGCTGAGGCCTCAGGGATGATCCACATCCTGAGGGCTGTCCGGAGGGGACACGCCACAGGGTTTAAGCCTGCCTGCAACGTTTTGGGGGGTGGGGTGGGGGGGCGTTTCCCACCAGGACCTGTGCCCTTGGTCAACCCACAAGATGGTCGTTGTCCTGATCTGGCCCGGCGTGGCTCTGGAGAAATATTGACAGGGATGACAGGCCTCCGATTAGCCAGTCAGCTGGAGGCCCCAGACCTTGTCACCTGTCAGGTAGAGAGATGAAGGGTGAGTGAGCACATGAGGAGGAGGAGGAGGAGGAGGAGGAGGAGGAGGAGGAGGAGGAGGAGGAACTTAAGGGGAAAAGAGAGGAGAATGGATTGGTGGCGGTGACAGTCGGCGCTGATGGGGCACACACAAATTTGAGGAGAAGCAATAAAAACCACATGTATATCAGGCCCGAGTCACCTGCAGGAGCGCGCGCGGAACACTCCATTACAGGAACCTCGGGGCCCGAGGATGACAAATGCGGACCCCGAGAATCTGTGATTGTATCAGGGATTAAGGGGCCGCCACGTCTCCGGAGGAAAAACAGACGGGCGATGGAGTCGCGGGGAGGAAGAAGAGACGGCGCGCCGGAAGACTGATGGCGAGCGAACGGCAGACCGGCCAAGCGGGGGGAGACGCAGGGACACAGTGGGTGGGCTTTGACAGACACGTCTCACACGGGCGGACAGCTCCGTCAATAGCCCCGGGACGGCCGCGCTGATTGACAGCTAGCAGGTGGCGCCTGAATAGAGTTGTCAGGACGACTGTCAGTCAAAGTCAGATCGCCGCGGCTACAAGGCCCTGGCTGAACGGGCACAGCTGTTCAAGGTGATCTCCGGGTGCACGCGCAGACTTTTAGCATGGGCGGGTGGGGGGGGGCTGCCTCAGATCATGCCAACATTACCATAAATGGCAGCACCACCGTAAAGCAGATGATGATTGGCACCGCCATACACTGGGGGGCATAATCCGGCACAAGCACACGCGGCGATTCTAGTACATTTAAAGAAAAAAAAAGAGGGGAAAGGGAGATTTGGGTGTACTAACGATGAATCTGTGTAGGGTTTTTTTTTTTTCCCCATTTCCTCGGTTCCCCTTAATTGAACATTGTTCCTGCACGAGGCCGTGAAGCATGGGAGTTAATGGGCAATAATTATATGTGAGAGAGGTTTTCTCCCTGGAGTGGAATCCAGAACAAATGGAAGCTGCGATGTGCAACATTCTACTTCATTACATCTGCTGCGATTAAAGCCCAAACATCTGGCACCACATCCTGACAGATAGACAAGACTTCTGGACCGGAAGGGATATCGAGCGATATTTACAAAAATGTAACACCGAGTATTTACTGGATGAGAGAACACATGCTTTGGACCGGCGTGGTGCATTCTCCTTATCAGACAAGTGCTGCTCTGATGGATGTGAGTAAACACAAGTAAATCGTTTGGACACTTTGGGGAGAGAAAAAAAAAAGAATGACGCTAAATACGCTGGCTACACTTTCACATCACGACGGACTTTATTATAGGCGGCTTCTGCTACAGATAAATACATACTGTGGCTCTTCAAGTAAACACTGGAATGTACATCAAAGTTGGCTGTTAATGCTTTTATCCTTTTTTTTCTTTTCTGTATTTTTTTTTTTTTTTTTTACAATCTCAATCACTCTAAACCCCCGTCAAGGTGAGGCTAAGACAATGATGACCGTCTGTATCTGCTGTTGCCATGACAACGTCAAGTCCCACAGAGTGATGTCACGCCAATCTGGTCCCTGCCCGCCGCGTGATTATCTCCCGCGATACTCTGAGGCACTCTGGAGGGCGTCTGGGGCACGTGCGAACGGCGGAGGCGGCGGTCCGGGTACAGGCTGTTGTCAAAGGGCTTGCGGTGGACACACAGGACGTGGGTCTTCAGGTTGCCCTTCTGGGACGCGCTGTAGGGGCAGTACCTGCACTGGAAGGGCTTCCGAGCTGCAGCAAGGAGGAACAGAGAAGCCAGACTTCTTATTTGTATTTTTGACCGTGTATATTTATTCATATTTGTGATTATTGAACTGAATTTATGTATATTAAGTATATTTGTGTGAAAGTCAGTGTGGGAGGTTCAAATACATTTCAGCGCACATTCCAGGTGTAAATGTTGTGAATCTACTCACAAAAAGCTTTCTGAACTAATGGATTCAGCTGCTCCCTGGCAATTTAGGTTCAGAATGGAATGATGAGAAGGTATAAATCCATCCTAAAATGTTAGAAATATCATTGTTTTGTTGAATCTTTAACAGTAAAAAAAAAACACCTCCGTTCTGCAGACACTATATACAATATATACAGTGGGTTGGTATATTGGAATTAATTTGAGCATCGTATTGGATCATCCAAGTGGACAATGAATGCAAAACAAAAATGGACAAGAGCGGGTCAAGGCAACAAGTTCATCACACAACACAGGACGCTACACCTTCATCATGCAATAATCCACACATACGAAGCAAAACACGGATGCAAATCTGTGAGGGAGCCAAAACTCTGTCCAGTCTGAGTGAACAATGCGACTGTGAATCAAATGAATACACATTTTAGGGTCATTCAGCTCCCCGCGGTTGCTCCGCCTCCTGTTCCCATCCAGACTTCATATTCTGTGATCACCCTCAAGGCGAATCTCTGACATTTGATAGAGTCACTGACATTTCTGGTAAGTAGGATGGTTCTATATCTATATATAAGTTCAATATGACAATATGGCAGATTGACCCTGAGAAGTGTCCGCCCCCACAAAGCATCAGTAAACAGTCAGAAGATGCAGGGACGAGTTCTTGATAATTGTTGTTGTGGAGTTTTCCTGTAAACGGTGTGATGAAACACATGAGCTGTGTTTTTTTTCGTAGAGTTGACTTGATGTGACGTAGAACCACATGTGTGTGTGCGCGCGTGTGTGTGCGTGTGCCTGCGTGTGTGTGGTCTAAACACTGATGTGGGGACCGGCCGACGTCACCAGAGCTCGGGGTTTGACCAGCTTTCACGAGAACGGTCCTAATTCACTCCAGCACGTTTCCTTCCCGCAAACACAGCTGCAGGAGCGTGCACGGGTGTGAGAGCGGAGGAATGACAGACGTCTGCAGCTGGGAGGCGAGGCATGCCTGAAACTTCCTGTCTGCCCCCCCCCACAACCCCTCTTAAGGGCCACTATGTTACCACACTGCAACCGACGTGAGCATACCTGACAGGGAAAACTGGGGAAAAAAACAATAAAACCTGAGAAAGAAGCGTGATTTAAGGACAAAAGATTCACCTTTGTGTCTTGACAGTCATGTGTCACTGTTCACTAGAGGGCTATTTTTGTGATCTTACACCCCGCCCCCCCCCCCGTCGAGCACTTGAGTGTGTTTCTGTATGAATCATGGTTACAGTAAACCATTATGTGCTGATGTCATTTGACATCACTTCCCAAAAACTGAGGGCTGCTTCAGTCCCTTCACCCCGCCCCCGCCTCTTCCCCGGCGTTTGCTCCTCATCAGAGCTGAGACAGCTGTAGGCAAGCGAACGCTCACATCCGCAACAACAACGGAAAAAAATGGTTGTTTTTCAGGAAAGGGGGGGGGGGGGCTCACAGAAGGTGTGAGCAATAAAAGGTAATGCTCCATCTGTTGGCGTATAATAACCTGATGGCCGTAAAGGACACACATCCGACATTCACGCACAAGTCGGAGAGAAGACAGTCTGACGCACCGAATATCATGGTGATGGTGTGTGTGGGTGTGTGGGTGTGTGTGTGGTGGGGGGGGTTGTTTGTATTTGGTAAATATTGAGTACCAAAATGTTAATTCCCCTTGCAGAGTGGGGACATTTTTACTGGTCTGTGCAACGTCAAAGGACCGTTTAATGATGAACTCTTGGTTTCAAGGGTGAACTGGGTTCAGGTCAGGTTTAGGGTCGGATCAGGGCTAGGGGGTCAGTTGGGATGGTTAGGGTCCGGCTGGGGAGCTGGGTGAGCTTATGTGTACGGAACTGCACACAAAGATAGAAATAAAAGGATGTGTATGTGTATGTATGTGTGTATGCACGTACGTGTGTGTTTCAACTATGCAATAATTAAGGAATGAACCATTTTTGCACCTATATCTCCTCTCCACTTTTCAAAGATTTAATCGGACAGGAAAAAGAAACTCCTTCTGGAGTCGATTAACATGACGCCAGTGAGCTACATGAAGAAACGTCTGGATTTTTTAGTTAAAATGCCCTGAAAGAAAGAAAAAGAATAAATTACTGTTGCTATGGTTAATAAACGATGGGGCTTTTTATAAACTGTTGCATATTCTGACTGATTCCACGACATCTGGACGTCATCTTCCCTGCCTCCTCGCTGTGATCCGTGATTCCCTCTTCCCTCCCACCCATGTTAAGGGGAGGTCCGAACCAGGGCAACCTCCAAATAAGTCCCATTAATCACAAGCCCGAGTCTAATATAACTAATATTTTACAATTAGAGGAGACAGCAGAGCGCTCCGAGCCATCCATCTCCTCGCCACACGATCCTCGGCTCACAGGCCTCTCCGACCGCAGCTTCAGTCGGAGGCCATGTAGGAAATGAAAGGGGTGGGATCGCACGGCGCTGATGGGAAGAGGGATGGAAAAAGGCCCAGTGCTGACTTGGTATCAGAGTGACACTGGACCGTGTCGCGGGACGTTCCTGGTGGGTTCTGGGAGCTGAGGAACGAGGGCAGGCAGGTCCGAACCACTGCTGCTGTTACTGTTACAGCGGGGAATTCTTGCGCGCACATCTGTAGCCGTGCAAGTCACATCAAACGATGCAACAGGAAGTTAATGACGTCAATAAACAGTGACAGATGTTTGAAATGCAGAGCTACATCCTGTCTTTTAAAACACCCCCCCCCCCCAGGGCAGTGGTTTAATCCATAAAATCCTCATTTCTGTTTGGGGAATAAACTTTTATTTAGTGCTAAAAAAAAGGGGAGGGGGGGGAGCTCAAACATTTTTTTTTCCTTTGCCTCACTTTAGTTCCAGCCCGTTACCTCTCTGCTCAGCTGGAGCTTACCTTCCCTGTCGGCATCCGACTGGAGTGTAATGATATGTTATCTGAGCAAGTTTAAAGCAGACTTTGATTGACGAGAAGAAGGATGAAAGCGTGCTCCTGTTTCATTTTTATTGCTTCCAACATATTATTTAGGGAGTATATTTTGAGACTTTGATTTTCAGTGTATCTATCTGAATATTGGAAGGAGACAAAATTAGGAGTTGCGTAAACAGTAGGCGCACACAGCCTAAACTTAACGCGCAACACGACGGGTTTGCACCTGCATCTGGTGTGTGTGTGCACGTGTGTTCGTGTCTTTGTGTGTGTGCGTGTGTGTTTGTCACAGGCTGAGATAATGACCATGATGACAGTGGCGGGGCCGACGGGGGCCAAAGGAACTGAATGGTGACGGATGACACAGGCCTGAGCTCTGATGGTGCACAGACAGTGAGTGATGACTGCACATCCTTCCCAGCGCTCCACCCTTCATTATCTCTATGGGGAGAGCCGCGGCACAAAGGCAGGCCACGCTGCCCTCTTGCTGCCCTCGAACGACATCTGCTCACGGAGACAGCCGCGCTACCGCTCCTCTTTCACCTCGCTGTCGCTCCATCTATCTCCATCTATGGTGATCTTTCTCGCTGCACCCCCCCTCACTCTCTGTCACCCACTCCACGGAGGGTGTCCAGAGGTCAGACAATGAGATAATGACTCAACCCTTTCAACCTTTCAAATCAGGGCCCTTCCTTTCTCTCCGCCCTCTGCTTTCATTCTTAATCCTTCCTTTATTGATCTTCTCATATTCACATGTTCTGGGGTATCTGATGTCACAGATAGCCGCTTCAGCTACATTAAAAACTGAGTGTAAATCTAAACCTAGGGATGAACTTGGCAGGCAGATTATACCTGGCCTTTCACTATAGCTTTGCAGCCGAACATCTCCAATACTGCTTAACTGCTGTGTGAAAAATGGATGAATCTTATAAAAAATGGGACTTATTGTTTAAAGATGCATAAATGTGCACCAGGAATCTGATCCAAAAGGCCTCAAAACTATAAGACATTGCAAATCGGGTGACATGTAGCCATTTTACTTAAGATTATTGAGCCTATTTAGATTTTCAACAACAGTAATAATAAACAATAATAAGAATACATTAACAAGAACATAATAACGTGAATATTTCATGGAATACTTGTATCTCACGACCCACCGCCTCATTGAGTGGCGAATGTTGCCATCTGGTGGCCGAAGCTGCACACCGCAGCTCCGGAACTCGACTAAATCACGGGAGGCGGTGGTCCAGGGGAGACTAATGAGCATGCAGACAGGTTCAACCAGAGGTCACCATCTGGCCAATTACCACTGCTGGCACACTGGAGCTGACCTGAACTGTCATCACAAACACATCACTCCATGTCCAAACTGCCCGGCAATATGTCACCGTGCCACTCGACGCGCCACACAGCACGGAGAGGATGGAGCGCAGGGAGACAGCCCCCATGACAAGGCCACCTGGTCGGCGCCGCAGACAGGACACGGTACCGGGCCACCTGCTTGGCTCAGGTTTGGAGGACGCCCGGCAGTCTCTCAATGTCAGCGAGCCGTCTGGGTGAGGCTTGACTGACAGCTGCTCATTGTGTCTTTGACATCTACTTCCGATGGAAAAAGGGAGGATCAGCTTGCAAATATTAGCAGAATGTTGCCAGAAATATGCAAAAAAAAAAAAAAAAAAGCACGATGTGCTCCATTTTTGGTACTAAAATAATAAAAAACAAATCCATAAACAGGTCCACACAGATACATCTGCCAACTATTGTAAATCTCCTTATTGTACCAAATAAAAGTAAGACAATGCGCACAAACAGCCTGACAACGGGAGTGGAAACGGAGGACTGTGCTTGGGCATATTATTGGAACCATCTGCACAAAAACGCAAATCTAGATCTTCTGCTGTTAGAATCATAAAGAAAGGGGAACAGATGTTAATCCCTAATGGAGTTGACAGGCACTTTCCTGTCTTTCACATGAACATATTGAGTTTCTGCATAAAGGGTGTGTGTGTGTGTGTGTGTGTGTGTGTGTGTGTGTGTGTATGGGGGGGTATCAGAGGGAAGGTGTATCGTGTTGCACTCATAATACATGCATATCAAAGACCCCAGCTGTTGGATTCTCTCTCCTGAGAGACAGCATTATTAAATCTGCACTCAGCGAGCATATCGCAGCAGCACAAGAGCTTAAGCCTCTCCATCAGCAGGTTCCATTGGTTTGGAAGATTTGTAAGCTATCACACGAGGAGATTATATCACCTCTTAAATCGTGGGCCTAATCAGTGCTACACACCTGTCACACCTGTGTCTTCTTTCACCATTATCAGGGATCAAAGATGAGATCTTGAAAGGGTTGTGTGTGTGTGTGTGGGGGGGGGGGGGTGTTCTTCATTTAAAAAAAATAATAAAAAAATAGCTTCTTTTCACACACTCGCTCTCACTTTTACGCCTCTACCATCAGGTGATGTTAGCTGACATATTGAGTTGTTATTTTATTTTTTTTTTTTTTTTGGGGGGGGGGGGGGGTTGTTTGTCGACAGCACACATTTTGCAACAGTTAGATTCACATGCTTATAAATAGTAACCAGTTCTGATCATACCATCTGCACCGGTCCGTCACAATAACATGAAAGGGTGCAAAATGAAAGAAAGGAACCAAAGTAGGACCATGCGATGTCCACTAGATGGCAGGAGACACTTTCAGAACAGGTAGCCGGAAGCGGTGGCTTCCAGGAGGGGGGTGAACCCTGCACTGATGCTCACCTGATGGAAGGTCCTTCTCCGCGCCGCCGTTCACGCTGGCCCTGTGCGCGCCCAGCCCCCCCTGAGAGCTGAGGAAGGACAGCAGGCCGGCCTGGTGCCGCGGCTGCTCCGCCTGTCCCGGGGTCAGGGTCTCCAGCGCGGAGACGGGAGACCCGCTCGCGCCCCCGCCCCAAAACGCCCGCACGTTTTTCTCGCCCGCCGCCGCCGCCTCCTCTGGGTCCACCTCGCTTTTCGCCATCTTCCACCTGGCGGCGTCGGCGTTCTCGTCTCCCGACGCCTGCTCGGCGGCGTCGCGGGCGTCGGCGTGCTGCGCGCTCGTGCTCTCCTTCGCCCCCCGCGCCAAAAGGTCGGGCGGATAGGCGGGCTTCACGCCGAGCTCGCCCGCGGCTTTGGAGTACCTCTGCAACTGTCGGCTGATGGAGGAGGAGGAGAGCCCGTTACTAAAAATACCCGCCATCTGCACCAGCGCGGCGGGGGACATGACGGACTCCGGACGCACGGACAGATCCAGAGGCTCGAACTGGGACTTCCTGGCTTTGCCGGACGGGGGGCCGTCCGCGCCCGCGCCTCCGTCGGCGAGGACGGCCTGCTTGGGGGCCGGCGGGGCGCCGTCGGCGAGGCCCTCCAGGCCCAGGTAGTGGCCCGCGGCCGGGCTCCAGCCCTCCCTGGGCGCGGGGGCCAGCTTGGGCTTGGGGCTGGAGCCGCTGCTGGCGGGCTGCAGCGGAGAGGAGAGGTCTCTGCTGGTCTGCCAGCGGGCGAAGGGGAAGTCGTCCTGATAGAAGCCGAGGGGGGGCCTCTGCGCGGCGCCGGAGGGGGCGCACCTGTAGGCTTTCTCACCTGCCACTGGCGAGAGAAAAAAAAAAAAAAAAGAAGAGGCAGAAACGCGCTCCAAATTAGAAAACAGTGTGTTTAAGACACGCTGTAGCCAGCTTTCATTTTCTGAGAAATGTATGCACCAACAACTGTTGTCTAAACATGAAAAATGTTGCAATCCTGCATCAGGCTGAGTTGAATGATTTAAGTGCTGCCCTGCAGTAAATCAAGCTTGTAATCAGCTTTCAGCTCCAGTGATCCATCATTTTACAGTATGGACGCCACCACCGTGCGCAATAAACACACCCAGAGATGTTAACACCAAACGAGATTCTTCCAGAAATAATAAACAGAGAAATTTAAAGCAACTAGAACAAGGCAGATGTCGGAGACGGGAAGCTCGTTCCATCAAAAGCAGTAAGTGGGTTTCCGAGTCAGAAATAACAAAGTCCAACATGTGAGGGGCTCTGATTAACCGCAGCATGCCCTCGTGCCGAGTTTATTTTTGCCTCATACATGAAAAACGGTGCGTTCGGACCATAATTCAAAAAGTACAAAGTGTATTATTGTGCGGAATGACAAAAAGCAATTTTTCTCCTCTTAGCAGCGTGAAAAATACCCGTCTGGAACCGAAGGTTTGATCCCACTCACCGTAACTTTTAATTAAAGGCAATTTCAACGCCCTCCGCCCTCTGTTTACCTACGCTTTAATCCTTATAGCCGGCGCGGAGGCTCCCTCTAGGGTTAAACACACTCTGTGTCACCATTTTTGAGTTAGCGGTTGACTGAGACCCCGGCGTTGCGCTGTCTTTAAACAGCCCAGCTGTTTCGCTGCCATTCCAATTACAGTAAAAGTCATCTGACGCCATTAAGCCACAAATATTGGCAGTTTATTGCCCAACACTCTCCTGGCATTTGAAGGTCAGGTCATACATTATACTGTGTCTTTTAGGGATGCGTCTGGGATGGCGAGATAAACCCACCACCATTAATTTAATTCTATGCATATTGATGCCTTATTGTTCTTCTTTAATGGACTAATATCTTAGTTACAACAGAGATTCATTCTTGCCAGAGAAATATCAATTTCACACGCCTCAAGTTCTGACCTGGGGTAATTCTCGGAGGTAAACGGGAATCGAATGATCTGCAGTTGTTGCTTTACTTTGCCTCTGACTTTAATAGAACCTCCCCTCGCCCGCGTGAGCCCCAACGCCACTGAAAGGATGGCTGTTTTTATGCGGCGCGAGACGTACAAAACCATAAAATGGCATCTACATAATAACCAAATAGAGCTGAATCTAATGAAATAGAAAAATCCCTGCTGAAATAGCAAATTCGTGCCCCCGATATGAAGACACCCAGCCCCGTTTTGTGTCTGCGCCCTGATTGAATGTACACATTGATTGCGCGCGTGTCGACGTGCGTGGGCGTGCGAGAGCGGGAAGGAGACAAGAGCGCCACACCCTTGTGTCCAGTAACAGACCAAAAAACACACGCACACACACACACACACACACATCCAAACAGCTTAATGGGACTCTGTCAGACACGCCATATATCTCAATTACCCTGTGGCTTAAATTACGATGACATTATCGTCCGGCTCCAAATGCACAAAAACGCATATCTGGCCTCATCTTTGTGAGCGAGGACCTTCCTAAACCCATTTGCCAGCCATCACCGAGAGCGGCAAAGCAACACAAAGAGTGAAGACTGGCTTCTTCGTCTCTCTTTTTTTTTTCTTTTTTTTTTTTTTCTCGTCTCTCCCCCCCTTCCTTTGGACGGGTGCCATCTTTGTGATTGCCTGGTTCATGCTAACTTAATCAGTTTAAGATTTACTTACACTGCCGAGGCTCACATTATGTGTGGGGAGTAATTTTAGAGCTTAGATTTATCAACCAAAACTCCAATTACCGCATCATTACAAACCCTGGCCTCCCTCACCTAACAGGGAGCATCTAATGAAGTGGCGTCTGCGCGAGTCGTCCGCGCTCGCCGGGCGATTCGAGGGAGGGCGGTTAGAAAAGAAGAAGAATCCGCTCGCTTTGGTTCCTCCTAGGCCGGACTTTCGTTTCATATGGAAATGGACTCCTTAGATTTACAGCCACACGTCGCCCGTCAGCGCAATCATGGGCTCACATATTTTGCTTACACAGGCATCGGGCATTTATATCGTCGCTATCAAACCCCGGGCGCGTGCGGGGTTTTTTTTTTTTTTTCTTTTGGCTCTCTGCGCGCGTGCAGTCACGCACCTGAAACGCAAAGCAGAGATACGTAGACGGGCTGCGGTGGTTTAAGATGAAACAGAGAGAAGGAGAGTCACACACAAGACTGGAGAGAAAAACAGGGGCACCAGATGTTCTTTGATGTTTATAATAGCATATATTATTAATATTAATTAGACCACATAGTCAATGACGCATTTGGGATGTTTCCAAGTCAATTAAGCCAAATGGCATTCAGGAGACGGCGGAACAATATTTCAAGGCAGGTGTTCAGAACTCCCTGGGTAAATCTTTTTATCTGCATGCTAGGAAAACAAGCATTTTGAGCTTAATTTGAGCCTCATATCTGTAATAATAATTAAAAAGAGGATTAAAAGACAGAAGTGAGAGGGAGATGGAAGAGCCAACAGGTAATCGGTGCAGACAAAACCCATCGCACCCGTCCGTTTCTGAGGAGGAAGAGGCGGATTTGTGCGGGCCAGACGTGGGAACGAGTCCGATCCTGTTTGGTTAAGGGATGGATTTTTTTTTTTGTTTTTTTTTTTTTTTTTTTCCCCTGTGGAGCAGTTGTGTGAACACTGATACCCTGCACGGCCACCTGCTTCAGCTGCACAACCTCTGCCTGGCATTAACAGTTTTATGCCTGATTAGCATTGCGGGCTCTCTTTGCGGCGGGAAAAAAAAAAAAAAAGCAGAAAATCAGGAGGAAAATACAAGCGGGGACGTCATTATACGGTGTCTGCTCATTGACCTTGAGGTTAAGTGTATTGAATGGGACTAATTAATAACTGCCAGAGCATTTTATGTTTGTTAGGCATGTTTTTAATTCCGAGCCGGGCTCTAACTGGTCCAATGTAGGTCAGAGGCCCGAAGAATGCACCCTTCATTAGTTTATCATTTCACTCTCAATGATGGATTATTATTAAAGCCAAGTCTGCATTTTCAAATCTCTCCTGATTTGATATTGAAGAGTAATTTGCAGCACATGCCTCCTATTGAACAACGGCGGGGATTCGAATGTATGATGTGGAGCACTTGAAGCAGAAGCCTAATGCCGCCACCATATCTGGACGTATCAGGCAAAGGAGCCGTCCCTCACTCTGACAGCCGTGACTGTACTATATTTGCTATCCATATTGAGAACATCAATAACTTCATGACCACCACAGGCCTAGACTATGAATAATGCAGCCAGTAATTCTGGACTAATCAATGTTCCTCAAGCTGAACATCTGGCAGCTGTAATTCTTCCTCAGCATCTCCGCTCTCCTGAATTAGAAAACACCCGCTCTCTTCCTCCGCGTCCGGCCGCCGAGGCAGGCTAGACTTGATCAGTTACAACCCGCCCCCCACCCCCACCCCCTGCAAAAAAAAAAAAGAAAAAAAAAAGTTATCCCTGTTATTAAACCCTCATCAAGTGGTGCGTGTTCTCCATATGTGTAGGATTTACCTATCTGTCCCGCAGCAGACCTGTGTGTTGAGCCGGGGCCAGCAGTGTGTGATTGTGTTAATTAATCTGTCATTGTGAGCGCAGGGAGCAGCTGCAGAGGTCTCTGGGATATATTGTCAGAGCTAAACAATGCGGTGCTAAGCCCCAAGAGTGAGTCTACCATTACACAAGACTAAGAACAGAGAGCAAAGGAGGAGAGCGAGGGGGAGAGAGAGAGAGACGGCTGGATCCATCATTGACTAAAGCAATGACGCCTGACCTTTACAATGAATTAGTTTCCATGCTTAATATTGACTGAAATAAGAGTCTGATGCCGAATGTGCCATCCCAGAACTGCATGCACTCAAATCCGCTGCTAGCCAGCGATCATAAATGTTTCTGGGAGTGATACCGTATGGTCGCGGCGATAGGGGAGGAGAGGGAAAGTAAAAACAATGGAGCCGGGATCTATTTTTTAAAGAGCAACCAGAGCGGGATTTGGACACAAACTGTCAGCATTTACATGTAAATATGCAGATAGCTGTCCGTGCGTACAATGTGGAAACAAAGCATCTAATAAGATTAGACCTGATCCATTTATCTCCTCTATGCTGCAAACATTTAAGAGGATACTGGATCCAATCCCGGCAGAATGCATCTGACTTGTACTCCGCTGACTGTGACTACTTTAGTTATAAGCTATGATTACGAGAATGGATTTATTTCTCCTCTCTTAGCAACGCCGCTTTCAGCTATTTGGACTCATTCGAACGTGTTAGCAGGATGCCATGACAAGAAAGGCATTTAGCCGGGCCGAATGATCCGAATCACCAGGTGGAACAGAAGACTATCAATAAAAATACCAGGTGGTAGATCAAATCATAAAAATCACTGGGTGGTATATATCAAATCATTAAAAACACCAGATGGCATACATTAACATCTTGTGCCCCCGCAGGCAAGGGGTGGGGATGTGACAAATAAAAAATAGAGGGTACTAATTATCCCCACAATTCAACAAGATGCCATTATCAGTAAAAGGAACAAAGTCCTCGTGCGTGACTGTAATGTCTGTGCTGCTGACCCAGCGCGCTGGAGACGACTCCAGCATCCATAGGACGCTTTACCGCCGTGTTTCTGCGCTTGTTTCTTATTTTATAGCAGCGGGGGGGGGGGGGCAAGGGTGTGACATTGTTAGCTCGGGCTCGTTCTCGTTCTTAAAAATGAAAACGTGTGATGATCACCTGAAGCTGTGGGAGAGGCCGGAGGAGGGGCGTCGAAGGCGGCGGCGGCGGAGCGGGAGTCCCCCACGTCTGCGGCGGCGTCGGCGGGCCCGTGGTGACCGGCGGCCCCCGGGCTGCTGGTTCTGCTCGAGGCCTTGGCGTCCGGGTCGCCCAGGCTCGCCTTGGCCTCGTCCGGGCACCTGTCGGTCGGGTACGGCGCGGCCTGCTGCTGGTCTTTGGAGGAGAACATCTGCTGCTCGCCGAAGCCCGGCGCCATCATCGGCCAGCCCGCGTAGCTGCCCAGCGCCTCCCTGCCCGACATGATCTTCTGCAGGTACGTATCCATGTTGGAGGAGCTCAGCGGGGAGTGGAGGTGGTTCAGGCCTGCCGACGACCCGCCCTCGGCGTCCGTCAAGAGGCCTGGGCCCGAGGAGATCATCCTCCCCAGCATCTCCCGGACCTTCATGTCCACGCCCGCCGTGGCCAGGATCTGCCCGTAGTCTTGATGCTCGGCCCTCTCGGCCGCCCCGAACCTGTTGTGGACGTTGGAGACGTACTGCGGGAAGAGGCCGCCGTGGCGCTCCAGGCCCGTCTTATCGGGGGCGTCGTGGTCCGAGGGGAGGTGGTGCTTGGCGGCCAGCTTGTTGAGGTGCACCTTCATGTGGTTCTTGAGGAACCAGGGCTCCTTGAACCGACGGCCGCAGATCTGGCAGCAGTGCTCGAACGAGTCCTTGTGCTTCCTCATGTGGCCCTTCAGGAACCAGGCCTGGCTGAAGGTCTGGCCGCACACCTCGCACGGGAACTCGCCCACGGGCTTCCTCTTGTCGCCGGCCCCCGCCGCCGCCTTCTGGCCCGAGCCGGAGTCGGCGGTGATGTGCGCCATCTCCACGTGGCCGATGAGCTCCTCCTCGTGCGAGGCCGCAAACTCGCAGAGCGTGCACTTGTAGGGCTTGTGCAGGATCCTGATGTGGCGCTCCAGCTCCTGCTGCTTCCTGAACTTCCCCTTGCAGAAGGAGCAGCGGAAGCCGCTCGTCTGAGGCGGGACGGCGTCGTCGGGGGCCGAGGTCGCCTGCGGGGACGCGGCCGCCTGGGACCGGGCCTCGGCGACAGAGTTTGTTAGGAAGGAGGGCGAGGGGGCGGTCTGGGAGAGCTGGGGCTTCCGGAGCTGGCTGACGCTGGAGGGCTGCGGCTGGCTGGACAGGCCGTTGCGCGTCTGCCTGTCCCTGAGTATGGCCCTCTCCTCCAGCTCGTGGAGCAGCCTGTTCTCCTCCCTGATCCGCCCGCGGCCTTTGCCCAGGACTCCTTGCTTGTGGGTGCGGAGGTGTATCTTCAGGTTGCCCTTCTGCGCGGCCCTGTGGTCGCAGTACGGGCACTTGAAGGGCTTCTCGCCGGTGTGCGTGCGCATGTGAAGGGAGAGAATGCTGTTGAAGCGGAAGCGCTTGCCACACAACGGGCACGGGTACTTCCTGTTCTTGCGGCTGTCGTCCTGGGTGGAATTCACCTGCGAGATGATGCTTGGATTGGTGACTCTTAAGAACTGGGAGAGCTCTGCCCTCCCATTCATAGTGCTGAGAATTCTTGCATCCATTATTTGATTAGCCAGGAGTGCCATCTGGCTCCTAATTGGGTGGACGGGCAGGGTAATAAAGCTGTCCTTTGAGGGATTGGCTGCTGTTACAGAATGGTGGTCACGGGAGTCTAAGTGGAACAGTCCAAAGGTTATCTCTGAGTGCTGACTGAGGGCTTATTTGGTTGTTACAGGATGTGGATTCATGCTGCCCAGATGAAAGGCCTTCTTGATGTAGCTCAAGCCTAAAACAAAAGGAACATTGAATAAATCCAAATTTTGCAAAAACAAACAGGACAGTCAAACGTCTGTGGGGTTACGAGCTACCATTAAGGTCAATCTGTACATCTGCAAAATGCCCAGTGATGCAGCAAATAGGTCAGGAAATAGAGCAAAGCGGATTTTGATTCTTCTAAACACTCTGTGTGTGGTTTTAGGTTATTGCTGGTGACTGAGAATGCAGATTAAGTCTAACCACAAAGGCTTCCTCAACAAATATCTCATCTTTACTGAAGGCTAACGTGAACATCTTTGTCTTGATCTTATTTTGTACTGACAAACAAAAACACAGCAGCAACACAAACTTCAAAGAGTACCTGCTTCTACTCGAGTTGCACCAAAGATTAAAAGTGAAAGTGTTAAGCTTTTTCAGCAGGTCCGTTGCATATTTGAATAAAACATTTAGCTGCATAATTACAGCATGTCACAGAATTCACAGAATATAAACAACTCGATGATGCAAAAATTGCAAAGTAAATTCAGAGAGGCAAAAAAAAAAAAAAAGAAGGCCTAGTTTCTTCTTCTTCTGCTGCTGTCCGGTTTTCCTGTTTTGATCCAACAACTGTAGCAGCAAAACAAAGCCTCAAATTCACTTGCTGATACAATGGTGGAGGTCACAGACGCAGCCCTGTGCAGCTCCGGTGCAGCACCAAAGGGCACAGAACAAAGCCCGCACTGTCCACGCTGAATTAGCGCGGGCTTACATCATCCTGGACTACAACCTCAGTCGGCCCCGAGAATGATGTATACAAATACACATGGATCTCCAGCCGGCTGCCGCGGATCGCGTTTGGCTGCTCTTCATCAAGAATCAATGGACGCACACGCGTGTGGGGGGGGGCTCACCAAATAATATCTAAGAAGCGATTCCTTTTCACGTGCATACAGCAGATCTGCTTCATATCTGCTGGTGCTTTGTTGCTCATTCCTCTACTGGGTTTGTTTTATTCTGTATTGTACTATTATTAAGTCAACACTTAATCAATAGTGATTGATCATCTTTGACTGTTCGCAGCAGATGAAACGTCTGGCTGGCTGCTGAAGTGCGCTCACCAAGTGTTCACAGCTGAGGACACGCTTCCAAAAGAAAAAAAAAAAAGAAAAAAATCAAGACGCAAACTAGAATGTAGGTAAAGTATGTTGCGGATAAAATTTCTGGCGAGCAGCGTGAGCCACCTGCCGCCCCTGTTGCCTATAGCCCGTAGCGATGCCAGTCAGTCATGAAGCCCGCTGCACAGGAAGCCGAGCCGACGCAGAGCAAGTCGGCTCTGGTGAGAGAAGCCTGTCTGCTCCGAGCTGGGATCAATGCGGGGATGCGGACCTGACCTAATCATATCTGACAGGTAGAAAGTGAGAGAACCATATTTGCATACACTAGATGCGCTTCATATTTGCTAAAGTGGTATTCTTCTGATTAACTAAGCATACCAATGAGGCCCTTACGCACGTGTGCATGCACGTGTGTGTGCGTGTGTGTGTGTGTGTTTTCTGTAGGATTGTAGCAACCGGTGCAGAGGAGAGCGGGATAAGGGGCAACGAGGTGTTTTCTCTGTCGGTGCGGATTAGGCTCTTTTTGTGCAGAAGAGAGAGAGAGAGAGCCTGATTGTTATTAAGCATGTTGTCACAGCATCGCCTCTTAGGTGTGGCCTGCACAGACGAACAAGGAGCAGGTGTGATTTCGCACAGGCAATAAGAGAATAAACCAAAATGTGACACACACGCAATTAAACTAGCCATGGGAGCCGTGCATTCTGGATGATTTGGGATCTGATCATATCCAAAATGGCTGCATTTATTTTTACTGCAGCCCCAGATTCTATATTTCAATATCTAATCTGCACAAGGGTGGAAATGCAATCTTTTTTATTTTTGTAGTTGCAGCACACTGTCAACTAGGATGGATGGACGATATTGTAAATCCATAGAGTGGTGACACTGGAATGAAACACATGACGGAAATTTATAGATCAGTCGAGCATTTTTCATATTGCTTTTTAACAGCAGTTAAAATGCATTAATAATTTATGTGGACGGCTACAATGAATGCACCACAAACGTCTATATGAGCCTGCAACCAACAGTTACAGCCACACTTCTGAAGTAATGCAAGGTGAAATAGAAATGTATCCATCTATCGATCTGTCTGTCTATCCATCTATCTGTCTGTGAAAGTGTCTCATATAAGTTCTTAAAGCATGGAAAAGATGAGTGATCAGTTCTGAAGATGAATAAAAATGGAATTTGTAAAATGATAGTTGATATTCATGAGAGCTAGCTGATGCCAAAACCTTAAATACATTAAATCCATAGTGCGGCGTTCAAACACATCAGCTGACCTCTCAGATTCTTAGTAACATTGTTCTGCCTTCTCAAATATAACATAATATCATCACGCTTTTCAAAATTCTTGGAATTCCCTGAAGTTCCCGGCTTGCAGACAACAACAGTTTGATTCATTACTCCAGAGCAGGATAATGTGCCAGGCATTATACCCCTTGTGTTTCACTTCACCCACACACCCTCCCACCAAACCAGCCAACTGACTATCCTGTGGCCTGCCCTGTCAGGGGATGAACAGGCAGCACAAGAGAGGGCAGTGGCAGCACAACTGCCCACGATGACCTCTGCAAAAGATAGCGCCCATATATTTCTGACAGCCAGATTAATGAAAGCCTATAGGAGCTTCTCTGTAGGCCCCACCGAAAGCCTGACGGAGACAGAATAGTCTAACCGGCACCATTCATTACTGCGGGAGCACAGAAAGAGCACACACAGCACTGACAAACTAGCTCCTTGTGAGTAATAGCTAAAGAACTCATAAAAAACTACATACAGATTTGTTGTGGATGCCGTAAATCCACATCATTCTGTTTACAACTATCAGAAATCTGCCTTGTGCCCCGCTAAACGGATTCAGGGGCCCACGAGGCAGAGGTGATGCACTCGCACCTATCTGGGGTTCCAGACGTGCTCGCCGACGGGAAGCCCCCCACACACACACGCACACTCTTAAACTCCGCTTGGCATTGGAAGCACCGAACGCAAAAGCGGGATGATTTATGGAAAAAAGTGAAGGAACTGGTGGAAGTGCTGGTTTGTCTGAGGGTGACCAGCTGTGTCTGCTGCTCGTTCAGATGACAAGTGGGTCACAAATCACATTTATGCAGAGGGAAGGGATGCGACGTTGATTAAGTATGTATATGTGGAGAAAATGATCGCCTCAGCATGCACTTGCAGTACAGTATTTCTATTCTTAACTCTGTAAGCGAGTGTGTGCTTCTATGTGTGTGTGTGTGTGTGTGTGTGTGTGTGTGTGCAGCTAAACTGAGCATTCATAAAATGCTCTGATGCATTCAATGGTGCTCACAGAGTGAAGCACAAGGATATATAAACATGGTTTCCACAACTCGTTGACATCATCTCATCAGACACCCACTCTTTGTCTTGCAAACACACTCACTCTCACACACACACACTCACACACACACACACACACACACACACACACACACACACACACACGTGCGTATAGAAAGTATTTTAAATCACTAATGTGTAAACAGTTGCTCTTGTTTGCACAGACCACCTGTTCTTTCTGGACACAAACAAAGCTCTGGCGTACGACATGGTTTGTTAACAGTGTGGGGTGCATCGGGGATGCCTTGCACAAGAGGAGCTTATCCGCATGGTGTAGGCTGCATCAGATGGTTTGGCCCTGCAGGACGGCAGCCAGCTTCAACAGAACCCGCGCGTATCTCAAAGAGCGCGCTGACGCGGTCCGCCGTCTCGAGGAACGCGGCTTCCGATGGCACGTGGGTCGCAGCCCCCCGGAGCTCCGGCTCCTGGGGCGCTGCTCAGTACCAACGAAACGACGGGCCTACTTTTCAAAAGCACTTGGAGGCATGATAACAAAAGTCATTAAAGGAGTCATCGCAAAATCACAGCAGGAGCCTGGTAATGCCACTTACAGTATCTCATTAAGCTATGGTATCTACAGGAAAAAACACTGACAAACAAAGAGCATAATCCAAGGCACATTAACTGGCCTGATAATTCAATGAACCCTCATTTGGCAGCCATCTTGCACTTGTGATGGTCTTTTTTTTTTCCGCTGGAGCAGCGCAGCCCAGGCCCCTCATGAAGTTCTTCTCTCTCTCTCTTTCTCCCTCTCTCTCTCTCTGACACACACACACACACACACACCCTATCTATCTTTCTCCCTATCTCCCGCACTCTCTAAAACAACAAAACATCCACCATTAGACAACGGGGTAGCAGCGTAATTAGAAAATGACTTCCTTTGCAATCCTAGCTAAGTAGTTTACACACTGTAATTACAGGGACAAAATCATCTTTTCATCATTTCGCTGATTGAGCTCATCAACCCAGTGGGATCCCAGGACTGTGCTCAGGCAACATCTGGGCTAAGAGAATTAGCCTTTATTTTAGCAGGCCTTCCACAGCAGCAGGAGCACCGGACACCCGCACCAGCCTCTTTTTCCTGTTGGGTTTTTTTTTTTTTTTTTGTTTTGTTTTTTTTTTTTTTTGGGGGGAATTGTTCTGAAGTGTTCTTGTCCCTGTTCACTGAAGCGCTTGCATTTACTTGATACAAGAAGAGACAATTTGGGAGGAGCGCAAGGTCACTGCGTGCTAACGGCTTTTCCCACGCTTCCAAAAATGCCGTATCGAACTTTGACTCCCCCTCAGAGCTGCTCCCGTGCTTGAATCGGAGCATTGAAGACTGACCTTGGAGCACAACGGCGTGCCATTTCATGGAGGCTGCTCTGTTTACTCTCATTCTCCGCACGCCCCGAGCCTTGACTTTCTAACAAACGCGCGTGGTCATGGAGCTGAAGGTGAAGTGCTTTCATCCGTCTCTGTCCTGTGGAAGGGCTGTCTCTCTGTGTTGGCAACAGTGGCAAGTGTTTAATGTGGCAGCTGTTAGCCTCGTGGATTTTCACTAATCACTCTCTCCTGATTACTCTGATGAGTGCATGATGCTCTTAAATAATCAACCCGCAATGAAAAAAAAAAAAAAAAAAAAAAAAAGAAAAATAATTATCATCATCTCCCTAAGTAGTGCAGCTGCACCCGCCTGCAATAATTACAACTAGAACAGGGCGCCTTCTCTCGTCACTTACAACCACTTATTATTAGAGATAACGCTAATTGGTGCATTGGTGGGCGACAATTCTTCATGGAGTTCACCATAAAAAGCCAAACCTTGCAAGTTATGGCCCATCAGTGGCCTTAAAGCCAAGGTGCGGCGCTCGTCATCACACGCCGAGACGCACCGATGATCTGATCCAGGGGAGCAGTAGATGTCCTATCAGGAGCCCCGCAGTTGCGTCGCCGCCTTGCCCTCGCGCCGCCCCTCCCCCCACTCCCGGTATCAGCCTGGCAGACACAATTAACATTTTCATAAAAACAATTCCCTGCCTCCAATAGTCCAATGTAATTTGTTTTCCATCTCTGTTCATTAATCATTGTTTAAATCGGTGAGCCATCCCCTCCACTCTGCCATCTGCACTCAGCTGTGTTACAGATATGACACCTTCCCCCTTAATGGGAGCCGACAGCCAAGAGAGGAGCCCCATGGAAAATAGCTTCCTGCATGTGCACTTCTACCTCACACACTGCCAGCAGGTGAGAGCGGGGCATTTAATGGATTCTGATTAATCTCAAAGGCAAACAACATTACACTTCAACATCAAGCGGCTCCCAGAATGCCACGGTATCTGAAAAACCTACAGAGCCGAGCAACCAGGCCAGAACTTCTGCACACGCGGGCAAATCCATCCCAAATTCTGTCGAAGTTGTTTGTTCTTTAAATCTATATTTTTTTGGTCTCCCTCCACTGAATTTAGCGCAGTGTTCCGACAATATGCTATTGTTTTCCTGGAATTGGGAGCAAGGTTATTAATTATTCACTGTTGTGTTCTCATATGAGGGGGCTATGCTTTTCACTCTATTGCCTCATAGCTCAAATACTTAGGGCCATGGTGCTTGGGCAAATTTCACGAGGCAACATCACAGAGATATTATTATCACGAGGCAGACACTGAGGAGATTAAAACTTTCCTGAAGAGTTGGAGCCGACTCGAATCGGGCCCAGGTTTTTCCCGACTCGCAGAGTCGGTGCGAGAGGGACAAACGGAATGACTTTTGCTCTTTGCTGTTTTGTTTTTTTTTCCCCCTTATGAGTAAGCCCCCCATTTAAGCCTGGGTGGAGGTTATCTGAGGGTTTATCCTGGGGAGGGGGAGGTGTGGAGGGGCTGTGTGGCTGTTATTCTCAGCACGGCGAGCCAAAAAGTTCATCTGGCCTGTTGATTTCAGCGTGGATTACAGATATTCAAATCATGTGCCTGTTGTTCAAACAAGTGCCACTATCGAGGGAGAAAGTTGCCAAGGCGAGCTTTGTCGCGTAAGCTGTGTGATTTTACTGCACCCGAATGAAAAACACGGCGGCGCTGCACAGTTTCATCCGCCCAGGTTGTGGCGGCGGCGGCGTTTAAGACACCCCTCCCTCGAGCTTTTGATTCAGGAACAGAGATCGTGATCACCTGAACATACCTGCCGACATCTCCCAGACACCCCTGACTCTCCTGTTTTTTGGGGGGGGGGCAGGAGGTGGAGGTGTGTGTGTGTGTGTGGGGGGGGGGGGGTGCCATCTTCTACCAGCAGCAGCACCAGCAGCAAATGATGTGTATATTCAAAACTGAATATTTCATGTTGATTGATCACACTGACTGCCACCCACCTGCTCCTCCTCCTGTCCCACCGGAGCTGGCATGAGGAGAATTCGGTAATTGAGAAGAGCAGCGCATGGTCTCTCTTTGCTCGTGTATGACAGATGGGGCATCATCGCTTCAAAGGAGAGCATTTGGAAACGGGAGGAAAGGGGGCGAGGAGGAGGAGGAGGAGGAGGTGGCGGGGGGTTCACGGGGCGATGGGGTAGCTGTGGCACTGTGTACAGGTGACAATAAATAAAGGGAAACACGAGATGTCATATTTTCAGCTGATATTTGAGGTGCACTTTCTAAAAAAAAATCTAAAAAAAATCTCAGACATATTTAGGGTTCCTTGTTTTTAGACAATCTGATCTGGCATCTTCATCATTACGAGGAGCACAAGATCACGGGGTCTTATTGTGGCATTAGTGTGAGAGGTATTAACATGGCAGTGCAAGAAAGAATAGAGAGGTGACGATATGACAGGATGGTAAACACTGTACTGGAACACGGGCTGTTGCACACTCATAACACACAGTGCACGCAACAATGAAGACCAGTTCTTTTTAGAGATATTGTCATTTTACGCACAGCTCTTCAGCCCTCGCTGGTACTTTCATTTTAAACACCTAAACACCAACAACAATTAAAAAAAAAAAAAAGGCAACAGCGGCGGCACCATCGGCAGCGAAAACAACATCCAACAGTTGCTAAAAACCGCGCATCTATCAGAATCCGACTCGTTCCAAACTTCACTTGACTTCCCACGATGACGCGGGTAAATGTGGCGGAGGGACCGCGTGCGGTGGGAGCTTACCTGGCCGGTGCGTGAACCGCGGAGGACGCGGGGTGACAGCTGGAGTTGAGCGGGGAGTGATGTGGAGCCGGGTGACTGACTGCTGACTGACGGACTGTACGCTTCACACGCTTTATCACGGACGCACGGCCGGAGCGCGCACAGCCGGACGCGGATTTTTTTTTCTCCCCCCCCCCACTTCCTCCGCGAATAAACCAGCCTAAAAACCTATTAGCGCTGTCGAAAAGCGAAGGCAGCGGTGCGCCTTTCGCTCTGTCCAGTTGAAGAAAGAGGTAATGAAATCTTATGGAGAGAGAAAAAAAAAAAATTACATGAGATACTTCGATATGTCCCAAAGCTGTATGTCTCCCTCATCTGGCCGCTGGTGTGTACACCGTGCGTAAAGCGCTCTGTGCGCCATCCTCATGCTTGAATCTGGAAGCTGCGTGCAGCAACACGCGTGTAGAATGTGGTGAGGTGATTAATGCGGCAGTGCTTATTTATATTATAATGTATTCTATGAAAATTGATGATGAACATGTGCCAGATTCTCCACAACGATGCTACTACCCCCCTCCCTATTTTTTAACCCACAAAAAGGGAAAAGAGAATCATTAAATTGCATTAATAATTGAACTTCCTCCAAAATAGCATTCCTTCAGTAATGAAGCAAAGGGCATGCCCGCAAATTCTTGCTTTTTACTGTTACAGTTTTTTTTTCTTTCTCAACCATTACGCATTATTTTAAGCAGATCTCTGATTAACCGAGGTGTCGTGAAGCTTCACTCGTGCGTTTCTCACCTGCGACTTCTACATTGGGGTTCATTAGTGAAATAACCACGGAAAAACAAAGCCATCTTCACAGGTTCTAAGGATATATAAGCAGACACTTTGGGGTTAAATCTGAACTGTGCAAAGTTGCATTAGCCGTGCAGCAGATATCTGACATTTGGAGGTAAGTCCCTCTCTTCCTCTCAGGCTTGAGCACCTGTCTAGAAAACAATACCCACCCGAGTCCTTCATCACACAACTCATAAAATCCCTCTTAATCCCTGAAATGCAGATCTTGGGTGTTGCGGCCCATTACATAGTTTTCCCGTTAGATTTCCTTGTATCTCGGTTCTGCTGTTCCAGTATATACCTTCACAGCTAAAGTACATAAGTCCATTGATCCATGTCTCACCAACACAACGCTAGCATGTTAAGCATCTCCTAATCTGTCTCATGCTACCTGGATTTTCATATTGGAGGAATAATCCTGATGAAGGGGGGGGGGGGTTGGAGAGGGGTGGGTGGGGGCAGAGTCACCTCAGGACCAGTTTAAAAGCTTCTTATCCGAGACCTGCACTCCCACCATTTAACGTAAAGAGGAGTGATAGCCTTTCAACTCACAAGCTGCAGCTTTAATTAAAGCTGCTTGTGGGGGAGATGAATTGCAGGCCTGCGCGAGTTGCCCCACTCAAAAAAAAATAAATAAATAAAAAAGATCTGAACTGCATTAAACAACGTGGTTGTCCTCTGAAGTTCACCATCAGGAAGAAACTGATGCTTCTAAGAGAGATTCATCTTGACCAAAGCAATTATCGCATCTCCAAACACTCACAAGCCACAAACTTGACTGACGCCACGAGGTTTACACCTGACATGGCTGTTATGCTGTTTCGTTTTCATGCACACACAAATTATATTCTTCAGATATTACTTAGAAACTCGGCTCAGAGTTTCCTGGAGCACTTTCTCAGTATCATAGTATACATTACAGGTCCACCCACATATGGTGAGGTCAGAGGCGGGGAATCAAAACTCGTCAGAGCTCATTTCCAAGAGTGCCTTATTGCTACTTCCACAAATAGACGTAATCACAGTAAAACACCCACCCTTAAGGATTGTGTAACATTTTCGACACTGAACAGTCAGACGCTAATTGTGTGACACTGAAGGTCTCCCCGATCTTTTTCATTTGATGGGGGTGAGGGAAAGCTCGGAGCATGCACAACAGCAGAACTACTGGTGAGGTCACTGATCACACTTGGAGCCTGATGCTCGGCGAGCGCGTGGAATATTTCCAAGGTCCACAGATTCACAGGCAGACGGGACTTTAAAAGACGAAATCAGTCATTTTTAGTTTAATTAGCTCGGTTTTCATGTTTCAGAGGCCCACATGATGTTTGCACTGACGCGTTAAGCCTCTTTTAGACACACAGCAGCCTGTAAAAGAGCTGGGCTTTCACCAATCACTGTTTTTATAATCTGACTGTAGTTTATGCTTTGTTCGAACTGAACTTCCTGTTTGGGTTTATAGGTTTGCTGTTGATCTTACGCAAGCAGATTTTAACGCACATCAGGAAATTCTCATGAAATCACAGATCGCAGAATTTGTAACAGCTCCCTTTTTAAGACCGAAAAAAAACCCAAAACAGCAGCCATCAGTGAGTTGTGAAGGAATGAAAAAGAGCCCTCCAAACAGGCATAAAGACACACAAATCCCAAAATGTTATTTCAACAGTTTTATTTGCAAAAAGCTTTATTTTCCATCAAAGTTATGACTGTTTTTGTCTTACGTAAAGCTCATCACAAAGGAGAAGATACATTCATAGGCAGGTCAAGGAAAGGTTAAAGAGGAGCAACCATGTACCTGACCACTATTCTGATCGATACCAAGGAAGGAAAACAAGGCAACGGGCTACAAAGCCTCAAGTCTCGCCTGAGCCGGCGAGCGCATCGACTGACTAACAGAAGACAGGTGAACGAATGAGAAGGGTCGTTTGTTTCAAACAGGCTCTGCGGAGCTACGGACATTTGTTCAGTACCGTCAACAGTTTACCGGGCGTGTGGGTTAGCTGCGGAGACACTGGAGGCAGTGTTACACACTCATTAACGTCAGATTGTGCTTGTTATCCTTCTAATCGGCCCCACAGTCAGCGACAGAAACGGTAACGACCGAGGGCGAAGATGAACGCGGGCCAGGCGTTCCGCTCGGTTAAAGGTAAGAAACAAAAGGCTTTAAAACTTGTTGAACGACGATAAAGTGTTTACTTCTGTTGCAGCCTGGCGGCCTTAAACTTTGACACTCTCTTCGGGGCTTCCTGGGGAGGCGGGGCCTCGGGCGCCACCTCTTCCTGTTTCCGTTCCAGGATGGTGGGCAGAGCGGGCGGAGAGATGGTCAGGTGGGGGACGGTCAGAGGCATCGGGTCCTTTTCCACCACCGTGCCGGAGAACGCCTGCGAGGGGGGGGAGAGAGCGGGGGTAACTTCCATCAGGGCTCGCTCTCCTCTCACTCACTTTTACGGTCGGTTCAAACGGAGCATTTCAGCCTCTTTGTGACTGCCATTTTACCGCCGTTCCAGTGCACGCAGCTTTAACTTAAAGAGGCTTCGGAGAGATCGGTTATGTTCTCATTAAGGGATCTGAGGCCCAAAGGTGTCATATTCACGAGCCGTTTCATAACATCGGAATATTACGGGCTGTAAGTGAGATTAAAGAGCAGGCGGAGGAGCGCGACGGATTTGTTCGGCGGCGCGGAGACGAGCGCGTGTCCCTCACCTCGAACCTGCCGGCGGCGTGCGCGGGCGCCGCCCGGGGCCGTCCTCCTCGGGGATCCCGTCGCTGGCGTCGCTGTGCGCGGCGTCGTCGTGGGAGAGGCCGCGCCCGAACGCCCGGCGCTCCTCGAAGTCGGCGGCGCTGCTCTCGCTGGTGTCGCTGCACACGCTGTTCTCCCGGCTGCGCGACTTCAGGATGGACTTCCTGGGGAAGGGCTCCCCGTTCTTCACGTCCACAAACAGCCTGCCGGGAAGGGAGGACGGCGTGACATCCAAACGGCGCCCCCCCGGACCCTCCGCCCCTCGCCCCGCGACTCACCTGTAGATGTCCGCCGGCGTGGTGATCTTGTGGAGCTCGTGGTGGGAGTGGCCGTTGCTGTGGCCGTTTTTCTTCTTCCTCTTCGAGTGCTCCTTCTGCTCCTTCCTCTCGCTGAACTTCAGCGTGGTGTTCTTGCCCGTGTTTATCCTCACCTGAAACGAGAAGGCAGCGGCCGGGTGAAGGGAGGGAGCGGGAATGGATCTCCCTCTCCACAGAAACGAGTCTGACCTTCTTGGGTTCGACTGTGTGAGAGAAAAAGATAGTAGGCAAACAGCTGCCTTCCTCTCCATCATTGTCCTCCTCCTCCTCCTCCTCCTCCCGTCTGTCTGCGCTGGCTGGTGCTTGACTTTGAGGCAGAGACATCCAGCTGGGCTTCAGGCTCTGCTCGTTCACAGGACGCGCCCCGTCTTTCTCCTCTTCTGAGGAGAGCGACGACGTGTCCTCGCCGTTCATGTCTGCGTTATCGGATAACCTGAGGGCGCCAAACAGTTCGGGGAGTTTCGAAACGCGCCGCTGGCACAGGTGAATTCGGGGAGGCGTGCGTTTACCTGTCCTGCTCGTCCTGCAGCGCCTCGAGTTTCTCGAGCTCGTCCAGCCGAGCCCACAACTCCTCCTCCGTCAGGACGCCTTTTCCTTCCCTTCCATCGCTGCCCTCTTCTTTGCTATTCTCGTCCTCCTCTTGGAGATCCAGCACGGCCTCCTGTTTGGGTCTGGAGTTCGGCTTGTGCGCTATCCTGCGCTTTCCTTTTTGAAGGAGGCAAATGGAAACGAGTGCGGTTAAAAAGGACCACTTTCTAGTTTCTCTCTCTTTTCACGGGCCAAAACGCAACGTGATGGAGCAGAAAGACTGTCAGAGATACCTTTAGTCACAACGGCGCCATTGTTTTCGACTTCTCTGATGTCAACAAAGTCTCCTTTCATCTGAAGGGAGGGGGGGGAGGAAAAAAAAGGAATAAGCGTCCTCGTTTCAGTCTTACACAACATTTTGACTGTGAGACAACTCGTGGTGACGGGACTTACAGCTGTCACCGCTTCCATTTTCTTTGCGAACTCGACTTTGGCAGCGAAGTTCTTCTTGGTCTTGGACAGGTCGTCGAGCTCCTTCTTCACGTCTGCAGAAAGCGCGCAGCAGTTAAACGCCGTCTGCAGTCGCAGACCAAACTCTGTCCACCATGGATTATTCATATCAGAGGCCGCCGGCCAATTAAGAGTTAAAATCCAGAACAAGTTGGGGGGGGGGGCACATTTTTGAAAAATGATGACACAAACAGTTCATAATATCTTCTGCCCTGAATACTACTCTGGATCATTAAATCTTGACAACAATTAAGCCCTTTTGCTAATAGCAGCAGAGGGCCCCCGTTTCCATGGCGATTGGGAGCCCCTCCAGTCAGTGCATCAACGGAAAGTGAGGAAAGGTCAAACACAGAAGGCCTGACAATTCAGCTGCTCTCTGACACATTTCAGCTAGCTATGTTTGTATTACAGCACTTAGCTCTGTAATAGCAGGGTGGCCAAGGTCAGGAGAATGGGTGGGGGGGCGGGGTGTGGGGGGGGGGCACAGGCGGGTGCGGATGGGCTGTGGCAGCACATTTCTGCTTCACTAAACACTCTAATAATGTTCACATCAGAGATCGTTACTTGGGCCCATTTGACTCTATGAGAATTCGGCAATGAGCAGCAAGGCAAAAACAGTTTGCATAATGTATATTACAATGAATTATTTTCCCTCAAAACTCAGTCAAGCATTAACGTCTTCTGCGCCCCGCTCCACTTGGAGGGAATGACAAATGTAGGAATCGCCCCGGAAAGATCTACGCCGGAAAAACTGACGTTAATGAACGCGGCCGGCGCCGACCCGCCGGGGCCGCGGCGGACGTGAACCCGATGAAAGTTGATGAAAGTTAAATTAACCCCCCCCCGAACGCTCCGGCCAAATTCGAAAGCAGATATTGTGGCGCCAATTTCGCCAAACGCGTTGTTAAAATTGTCTAAATTCTTCCGTCCCAGGTAAGAGATTCCCTCGTGCGCACGTGGTAAATGACGCTTCTGACGACAGGAAGTCGGCCATTGTGGTTAGATTTGAGGCAACAGCGCCCCCCACCGGGCCCCCGCGGTACTCCCCGATGGTGATGGATGGAAAAGGGCGGACTTACGCTCCATCCTGTGGGCCACAAGCTTCTGCGCCTGCTTGGCGGAGCACTTGGCGAACCAGTTGTCCCCCAGCAGCACGGTGAGTTCGTTGGTGTGCACGAGCTTCCCGGGCATGAAGGCCAGAGAGCCGAAGGGAACCTGCGCGGAGCGGATCTGACGTCAGCCCACGGACATTCGACGGGGCGGGAGCGGCGCGCGAGAGCGGCGGCTCCCAGGCCTTGCACCCACCATGATATCGTAGGAGAGTTGGTCGGGGAGGGTTTGCAGGCGCTCGCTCAGGGCTTCGTAGTCGTCCGACACCTTCGTCCTGCGAAGGCAGAGGTCACACGGGGTCACCCTCAAAGCCACGCCTGCTGGCCTTGAAAGACACCCTGTTGTTGGACAGGACGGGGGGAGTCTCCGCTCCACGCAGCGCGGTGTAGCACAGGTGGCCTCGCGGTGTTACGTTTATCCACCGTCGAGGGAACAAAATAAACACAACTGCAACAGCAGAAGGCGTAAAGAAACGGGCTTTATCGTTCAAACAAAGGACCGATAAGAGGAGTGGAGGTGCAGCAGCTGCCGCGTCTCTCAGGGAACCGCGTCGGTATTTGTGTATGACCACAGATAGTCTGTGAGCGTGGATTAGATTGGCGCAGTTTTGGATTGCCAGTCGCAGCCTTGAAAGTGAGATGGAAACGACAGAGATGGAGATTCGGACTTTTGTTGACCTCCGAGTGTCCGTTCGGGGCAGGGGGTGTCCAAACGGTTCCCCAAAGGGGCCGTGAGGCTGCAGGTTCTGGTTCAACCCAGCAGCACCAGACTGGACTCCCTTCATCGACTCATCTGAGTCTTCAACGGCTGACTGGTCAAACTGGGTGTTGACTGCTTGGAACAAGAACCTGCAGCCACACGGCCCTTTGGGGAAGAGTTTGGACACCCCTGATTTAGGGACTCTGGACAGTGTAGATCAGGGGTCTCCAGGTCCCCCCCAGAGGGGCCATGAGGCTGCAGGTTCTGGTTCCACAAGTCCAGCACACCCAGTTTGACCAGTCATCTCTCTGAAGACTCAGATGAGTTGATGAAGTGAGTCCAGTCTGGTGCTGCTGCTGCTGGGTTGAACCAGAACCTGCAGCCTCACGGCCCTCTGGGGAAGAGCTGGAGACCCCTGGTGTTGATGTTCCCGTAAACACTCTTTTCAGATTAACAATCAGGAAACATAAATATGCAGAGCTCCATCTTTCATCTCCGTTTGGGGGACAACATGTCCAAAAAAAAAAAAAAAAGTGTTAATGCCTGGTGAGAAGGGTTTTACTGTTATTTTTGTCGTTAAATAAGAAGCTTTAATTGGGTCAAAGCGAGAGCAAACTGAAGGGCTCGTCGTTCTGGTTCAGGGCTCGCTGCTTAATAACCCGGAGCTTTGATCAGGGTGGGAACGGCCGCATTTAGCCGCCAGTTTGAGCACACGCGCGCCGCCGTGGATTCACGCCGGCGTGGAAACGCCTGGTCCACACGCCTGGTCCGACGCCTCGCTCGTTCTCTCACCTGTGAGCGCTGCCACATTTGTTTGTCCAGACTGCGTCACCCTATCATCAGTCCCTCCCCAGGAAGGTGTGTTAATGTTCCTCAACCCCAATTTATGCCTCAGGTTTGTGTCTTTTCCTTTTGGGTCTCTGACTGCTCTAAATAGATGAACGCAAAGCCTCACTACTATGCGCCAAATAAATGAAAACATGTATAAATGTGATGAATTATCGTCGTGCAATCTGTAAACTGGTTTTTAAAGCGATCTCTGAACTCTTGAAGATCTTTTAGAAGATTTATGAGAAGGTAGAATGGTGTCAAAAGGTAAACGGAACACTTTATAAATACATCTCATCAACAACTCAGCAAAGTAAATGCTCTCTTTCCCATAATGCAACAGACTTACCAGTGCTGAATCTTGCTTTCACAGTCTCTCACCACCTGTTTCAAGGACAAAATCATTAAAGGGCGAAATGAGACCCAAAGCAACGTAACTCCACAAAGACGAAGATTTCTAAACGGCCCCTCCTGCACTGTGATCGGGGATCGACTGGTGCTGCAGGATGTCTGTTTATATTCACACACACACACACACACACACACACACACACACACACACTATTTAACCAGGAAAGGGAAGCAGGAAGTTAG